>CAKAKR010062136.1:0-26766 GCA_916700685.1 Adelosebastes latens | reverse complement strand
ACCGAAACTGTTGCCTAGCAACGCAATTCCGTTGCAATTCCATTGAAATGTACTAAAACGGAGCGTTTCAGACAGAAAGTAATTACAGGTATATTCAGTCTGACAGTACGAGGAAAATAATGTGTTTCTTGAACATTACAGCATGTAAACGTGTTGTAGTAGAAACACAAAATACAAGTATGAACCTGAAAATTAGCATGATATGGGACCCTTAACTAAGAGAAATCAGAGCAGAAACGACTCAAATTTCTCATTTTGGAAGTCAAAGAATGACGGTCTGTGTTGTCATTTAGTTTGGAGGACTTATTGTCCACGTTAGGTCCTGTGACTGTCAACAAGCTGATGTTCCTCTGTTTTTTTCTCATCTGTAGAAAACCTGATCTCATCTGTGGAGGATGAGAGCAAGAGAGTCGGTAAGAGTATGCTTACCGACTATGAAGAGAAGAGGATGCCAGACCTGGACCTGACAGAGACCAGAGACGACAAACTGAGCACCCCACAAAATGTGCCCGCACACGTGCAAATAGGTCAGTAGATAGTGATACATGTCGGGTTTGGCTTTATGTTAAGTGTAAGCACTAATTCAGAGTTAATACCTTGAAATACATTTTAAAAAATGACAATTTCTTGTTCCACTGTGTTTTTCTAATTCGTAGAGCTCCCTAGCACAACAGAACCAAGTTCAACGCCTGCAATGAATAGGACTAGGACGACTAGAAGGCTTAAAAGGAAGGCATGTCCTTACAAGAAGACCGTCTGGCAGCACAGGACAAGGGTCTCTGAAGGTGAACACCCAGACACCTCTCAGGACGATGTCCGTGTGAGACTATTGAAGAGGAAAGCCAGAGAAGACGAAGCAGGACCGTCCTCTTCAGTGGACGTTCACAGAGGTAAGCTGATCATGTGAAACTGCTGTTGGGAGTTTATACCATCATCATCTATTGAACACCAGGTTCACACAGAGGTGGAAGTTGATATATAGATAGATAGATAGATGGACAGATAGATAGATAGATAGATAGATAGATAGATAGAATATGTTAGAATACACTATAAATATGACAGACTACTACAACTAGCTTAGAAATGATTAAATATGAACATAGAATAACAATATCATACTATAGCCTATACAATAGCAAAGTGTGAAAAGAAATGACGAGCTATTCCTTTAACTGAGAGGCAGCAGAGCAGAAAAGACTCAAATTTGTCATTTTGGAAGTCACAGAATGACGGTCTGTGTTGTCATTTAGTTTGGAGGACTTATTGTCCACGTTAGGTCCTGTGACTGTCAACAAGCTGATGTCCCTCTGTTTTTTTTCTCATCTGTAGAAAACCTCATCTCATCTGTGGAGGATGTGAGCAAGAGAGGCGGTAAGAGAGGCCGTAAGAGAGGCGGTAAGAGAAAGAAGAAGAGGAGCCCAGACCTGACAGAGACCGAGGACGGCAAACTGTACACCGCACACAATTTGCCCGTACGTGTGCAAAGAGGTCAGTAGATAGTGATACATGTCAGGTTTGGCTTTATGTTAAGTGTAAAATTCATATTGGAGCTTAAGCAGTGGCAGATTAAAGTGTTCAGGGGCCCCTGGGCTACTCTTTGTATGGGGCCCCCCCCCCCAACCTTACTCATCATGCTTTAATGTTACCAGAAAAAAGTCATTTAGTGTCGTGTATAAAAGCGTGCTAGGAATATCACACGGCCCACACGTACACAGTGGGGGAACACTGACGTATACAAACTCATTGAGACAGCCTTTAATCTAAACCTCGACATAACTCGTCAATTTAGGGGTTTACTTTAGTAGATTCTGGTCACGGTGTTCTTTCAGTTCTTGTGCTGTTCGTTTTTGTGGCTCCGTGATCAGATATTTTCTTTTTGACATTTTGCCACTATTCTGTCCAGTAGTGACGTATTATTTGAAAACCAAATTGACCTCATGAACCTGGTCACATCATCGGACCAGGCTCATAAGGTCAGCTGATTGGGTACATGTGTCCCTCTTCATTTTTTTAATGTTTCTTGTGGGCCAATAAGGGTAAAGTTTTTTGTTTTTTTTAAATAATTAAAAATAATCTGGCCAATCTGGGGTCCCTGTAAATAGCAGCCTAGGCCAGTCTGTGTATGAATCCACCCCAGAGCTTCAGTAACATGTAGTCAGTGTTCCTCACAACTCTATTAAAACTAAACCTTGTTTGTCTTTTTAGCTGCATTCGAGGCCAAATATCAACAGCAGGATAAGCTCGGTGAAGGAGGGTGTGGATCTGTGTTTGCTGGATATCGCAAAGCAGATCATTTGCCTGTAAGTATTACACCCACATGTTTGCACACACACACAACACACACACACAGTATGGACAGGAAGTGCTAACAAAGTTTGTGTCTCGTAGGTTGCCATCAAATACATCCCGAGCGACAATCAGTGCATCAAACACGTGGTGAGTTAAGATATGCTGTATTCAACACGGCACTCTCTTATTGGATGTATTCTGGATGAATCCTGCTTCTCTGTGGAGCTTCTCTCACTCATCCTCCTCTTTGTTGTGATGTTTCAGGACGAGCATGGGAATACGCTCTCCGTGGAGGTCGCCATCTTGTTGAAACTGGCGGCCGATACAAGTGGCTCAGCGGCCTCCTCGGCACCTGTGTCCCTACTGGACTGGTACGATCTGGAACAGGAGCTGATCCTGGTGCTGGAGAGACCAGTCCCCTGCATGGACATGTTCACGTACATCTGGTTAAAGGGAGGCTCCTTAAAAGAGGAAGAGGCCAAGGTAAGCTGCTGGAGGATCCTTGTGTGTGTTTTAAACGTTGTACAGGAACTGGAGGGCTTATTTTGATCATCATTTCTAGTCATTATTGTACATTGTACTCACCAAAGTAATTACACTTCCACGTTGGCGTCACTTCTCAGACTCGGAGGTAGCCCGCTGAGTAACAGCCATGAAGAAATGTCAAAGCACCCTCCTCTCCGATCCCTCATCTCTCTCTTTTTGTTTCTCAGATCATCCTGAAACAGCTGGTTGATGCATTAATTGAGCTCGAGGATAAGAGCATCTTTCACCGGGACATCAAGGTGGAAAATATCTTGATCGAGACCGGCTCGGACGTCCCGCGAGTTCGCCTCATTGACTTTGGACTGAGCTGCTTCGTGAAGAGAGGAGCCAGTTACCGCGACTACTACGGTAAGATGTCTAGCTTCTACTCCTGCTCTTCACTAACTTACCCATCTGTGACTTTTACGTTTAAAGAAAGCTCCTCCTCCTCCTCCTCCTCAGCATCTTATCATTATGTCTCTATCTATGTACTCTAGGTACCCCTTATCTCATCCCTCCGGAGTGGTACAATGGTCAAGGCTACAGTGCCGGCCCCACCACAGTGTGGCAGGTTGGAGTGGTCCTGTTTCATACGCTCCACAGGGACGCATTTTTTGAGACCCTCGCGTTCCTCGAAAACGGCGTGACGTTCAACAAGAGGATGTCCAAAGGTAACAAAAACATACACAAACATGTCAACAGACACTAATCTGTTCATTTTAGTTCACATTCTGATGGATCTCTGTAGCCGTCACCTTCATCTTTCTTCTCCTTCTTTCTCTCCAGATTGCAAGGATTTCTTGCAAATGTGTCTGACTGAAGACCCCGAACAGCGCCTGACCCTGGAGCAGCTCAAGCATCACCCATGGCTCAGATAAACCAACCCGGAACACACACGTCCTCGCCGCCATACAATACTCAAGTCTTCCAAGTATTAATGCTGCTCTATCTTTGACAGGAAGAATGTGAGGAACCGGGGCGGCCAGCCTGTGATAGGCTGGCAAGGTCACCGGCCTGTGATAGGCTGGCGAGGTCACCTGCCTGTGATAGGCTGGCGAGGTCACCTGCCTGTGATAGGCTGGCGAGGTCACCGGCCTGTGATAGGCTGGCACTACAGGGCCGGCCCCATCACAGCATGGCAGATGGGAGTGGTCCTGTTTGAACGACGATGGCCTGGCGACCCGGTCGCCAGCCTGTGTTGGCCTGGCGACCCGGTCACTAGCCTGTGATGGCCTGGCGACCCGGTCGCCAGCCTGTGATGGCCTGGCGAGGTTACCGGCCTGTGATAGGCTGGCGAGGTCACCGGCCTGTGATAGGCTGGCACTACAGGGCCGGCCCCATCACAGCATGGCAGATGGGAGTGGTCCTGTTTCAAATGCTCCACAGGGACGCATTTTTTGAGACCATCGCGTTCCTCGAGAACGGCGTGACGTTCAACGAGAGGATGTCCAAAGGTAACAAAAACATACACAAACATGTCAACAGACACTAATCTGTTCATTTTAGTTCACATTCTGATGGATCTCTGTAGCCGTCACCTTCATCTTTCTTCTCCTTCTTTTTTTCCAGATTGCAAGTATTTCTTGAAGACCCCGAACAGCGCCTGACCCTGGAGCAGCTCAAGCATTACCCATTGGCTCAGATAAACCAACCCGGAAACACACACGTCCTCGCCATACAATACTCTAGTACTCAAGTCTTCCAAGTACTAATGCTGTGCTCTCTTTGACAGGAAGAACGTAAGGAACCGGAATGGCTAGCCTGTGATAGGCTGGCGCTACAGGGCCGGCCCCATGTGGTTCTGTTTGAACGACGATGGCCTGGCGACCCGGTCACCAGCCTGTGATGGCCTGGCGACCCGGTCACCAGCCTGTGATGGCCTGGCGACCCGGCCGCCAGCCTCTGATGGCCTGGCGACCGGTCACCAGCCTGTGATGGCCTGGCGACCCGGCCGCCAGCCTGTGATGGCCTGGCGACCGGTCACCAGCCTGTGTTGGCCTGGCGACCCGGTCGCCAGCCTGTGCTGGCCTGGCGACCCGGTCGCCAGCATGTGATGGCCTGGCGACCCAGTCGCCAGCCTGTGATGGCCTGGCAACCCGGTCCCTAGCCTGTGATGGCCTTTGCCCAATGTCAGCTGGGATCGGCTCCAGCCCCCCCGCGACTCTGTGATAGGATGAGCGGTTACAGATGATGGATGGTTATTATTCATCGTTTGCCCTTTTTTGCAGATCCTGTAACACCCCCAGCCGTTCGAGGAGAGGGGATCTCTCTTTAAATTGCCTTTCCCGAGGTTTCTTCCCATTTTCCATCTGGCCTCAGGATTTTGGAGGAGTTTTTCCTCATCTTCTTAGAGAGCTTGGGCTGGGCAGGTTCTGCTCATATTCCAATTAGCCATTATTTAATGTGATATTTAATACTCAGCCGTGAAAATAAACTTTAATTAAATTTAAACCCATTTAATTCATCTTTTCTTTAGACCACAGAGAATCAACATACTGTTTTTTTCTAACTGCATTTTGAGTTAAATAAATATATGTCAAAAAAGTCAAAGTGTAGTATGTCATGAAAAACTCAAAAAAAGTCATAGTATGTAGTATCATAGTATGTCATAACAAATGTCATGAAAAAGTCATAGTATAGTATACCATAAAAGGTCATGGACA
Organism: Adelosebastes latens; assembly: GCA_916700685.1. Lineage (NCBI taxonomy): Eukaryota > Metazoa > Chordata > Actinopteri > Perciformes > Sebastidae > Adelosebastes > Adelosebastes latens. The sequence goes on along the minus strand of CAKAKR010062136.1, from coordinate 21,286 downwards.
GACTGCTTATGCCTGGATACAGGAGACCAATAGATTACCTTTATGGTCAGAGACGAGGTCTATCAATGAGAGGGAGTTTATATTCAGGCCCAGAGTAAAGACGAGGTCAAGGGCGTGTTCTCGGTTATGAGTTGAACCAGAGACGTGCTGCACCAGGTTGAAAGAATCAGTAATCTTTAGGAATTCAGCGGCATAATGGTTTGATGGGTCATCAACATGGATATTAAAATCCTCTACGATAAAAATGATATCATGATTGAGGACAATGGAAGAAAAGGAATTCAGAAAATTCATCTAAAAAGCTGTTATTTGGTTTTGATCTCAAAACTCTGAAAGTTGTCAATAGTGATTTGTTTACAGTTAAATGGTTGCTGTAGGCAACAGCAAGGCCTCCAACACGGTCCGTGCACCTCGGGGCACGGCTGGTTTAAGGCATAGGCCTTACAGGCGGTTGCCTAGGGTACCATCTTCTGGGGGGCGCTGGTCACACTCTAAAAAATAAAATGAAATTTAAAAAAAAAAAGAAAAATGTCAGATGCCCTTTCTCATTTTCTGCATTGAGGTAACAAATGAACAAATAAATAAATAAAGAAAAAAAAAATACACTTTTTACCCCTGTAACTCTCGTTAGAATGAAACTGACTTGACACTTTTAAACCAACAATACCAGGGACCAATTGTTTATTTATATTTATTTATGAAGAAAAAAAATCTTTATTTTTGTCTTAAAGCCATTGTGATGTGTGTTGTGGTTTCCAAATCTGAATTTCGTCTGGGGCACCAAAAGGGCTACACCAATTTTTAAGTTAAAACAACTACTAAAATGCATACATAGTGCACAATTTCTATGCTGTCCATTGAGCTTAACAATATATGCCATTTAACATTAAATACTTAAGTTTTATTGACATAAACATTATAACACAAATGTATGTTTTTATTTCTACTCAAAGATTTTACGTTACATAAATAAAGACATGGAGTTGTACTCAGCCTTTAAATTTAATGTTGCTTTGACTAATTATTACTAAATTATGTGTACTCTGCAACTCTCGTTAATGATGTGTTTATGTTATGTAAAGTGAACACAACATTTTCACGTTATTGAACAAGAAAATAATTACTTGTTATATGAACATAAAAACATTGAGTACATATTTGCACAACATCTTTAGTTCATTCAACTATCCAATTATATGCTAAGTGCACAATGTATGTGTTGTTAATTGACCTTGAACTAATTAGGTTATATTGGCTTAATACATTTTAGTTAAATAAACTCAAAAATCTAAAATTGTTGACTTAACATTGAAAAAAATTATGTTAAGCTTACAAGGGATGAGTAAATGTGTCAAGTGAACATAAAGTTTTTATGTCATTTTGACAGTCCTGAACAGTTGTGTAGACTTGACAATAAAATGTTGTGTCATGGATGGATTGGGGTTTACAGTGTATGTAGAGCGAGCACAAGCGCGTGCGCGAGCAACAGGACGCTGACTTTCGTTGACTTAACGGCCACAGGTGTCGCTGTTAACAAGCAATTTCTGATTCTTACAAACAGTCCCTTTAACAATCTTTTTTTTTAAATGAAGCGTTGCAGACAGTGTTTGAAAGGAACGCAGGACCTAACTAGACCTGACTAGATGAGATCTAACTACAGGAAATGTTAATGCTTTTTGGTATTTATTTTTTTTGTCGAAGATGCTCTAATTCTATCTGGGCGATTCACAGCAGCTCACTGCTCCTAAATGATTAGGATGGGTTAAATGCAGAGGTCACATTACATGCATGTCCATGTATTTACATGATGATTCTAATAAGGTTTATGTTTAAGACAGTTGTTTGACACAAGCATGCACCTACACAAACACAGCTACACACAGTCCAACAAAGACACACACACACACACACACACACACAAAACAGACACAAAGACACTAATGTGCAGAAACACACACCCATACAACATGATGAGTTTTTTTTTTGCATTACTCAATGAAATAGCCTACTTGTTCAACTTTTTAATCGCATGAAATGTATTTATGGTGTTGTCACTATGGCACACCAAAGACAATAGTTGGTGTTAATTGACTGTTAAAATTAAAATGATTTCAGCTGAAATGACTGTTTCATGCCCTCTCTTTATATTAGCCCATTTTACCTGAACAGCTGGCCCATCTTACCTGAACATTGTGTGATAGCTCAAGAGGGAACCTGCTGATGTTTTGTAGCTTCAACATTTTGGTATGGGAGAATGAAATAAAAGATGTTCTTCAGGTTTCACAAAATCACATACTTGTTTCTCCTTCGCTTTTGGAGATACCAGGCACGTTAGTTAGATGTCCCTGGACGCTGTGCAGTGGTTGCCCCCTGCTCCTAATGCATGGCTTAAATGCAGAGATCGTATTTCACTACGATGTGCTGTATGATTGTATGATGCTTTAGACTCCAGACCAGCGTTAAAGGGACTGTATGTACGTATAAACATTTTTTGTTTTTTATTGCCAGTGTGTGAACAGGTTGTAACCTAACCTAAAAACTTATATCTCAACTTTCTGGGTTTCCTCTATCAGCCTGTAGACTATTTTTAATGTGAAGAAGGCGGGACGTGGTGGAACAGATGTAATGTCATGCGCACACAGCTCCACTTCAGGGCTGAAAGTGTGCAATTAACCGCTAACACCAGCAAATGACCAGCCCCCACCACAACTCAGACTCCAACACAAACTACACAGAAACACACACAAAAAAAAGTTATATCTAGTGAAGACAGTCTGGCAAAACAAGAATGTGACTGTAGGGGGGAAACTAGGATCAACATCGGCCGGGCCTTCGATTCATGGAGGGACCTTTGTTTGGTATCAAAATGGACCCCGAGCTGGATCGGATAGGTAAGCTAACATTATGTAGGCACGTGAAATATACAGTGATATTGTGGTTTTAGCTGTCGATCACGCTCAGTGTTGTGTGTGTCGCCTCTGTTTTGACCGATGCTCACTCGCATCTGCGGCGTGCGATTGCGAGCACGAGCAACCGGACGCTGACTGTCGTTGACGTAACGGCCACGGGTGTCACCGTTAACAAGCAATTTCTGATTCTTACAGAGTCCCTTTAAGTTTAACGTGCTGCCTAATGAGAATCACCATTTGTCATATAAATAGTGTTAACTAAATAGTTGCATTTATTTCATTCAACATTGATTTTTTGTAATGGTGGGAAACGGGGGTTTACATTTTTCCAGAGAGAATTGTGTGTTAAAAATGACGAAAAGCCATTTATGAAATCTTCTGAGTCATCTTCTTAATTTTGCTCTTGAACTAGTAACAGATCAATTTTCCTCTCCGACTATCTTCTCTTGGTAATATTTATAATGAGTTCTGTAAATATGTATGGGGAAATGCTAGTAACACTTGCTGGATGGACTATCGTATGTCACTATCTAACCAAGTGGTCTACATTTACTCAAGTACTGTAGGCCTACTTACAAATTTGAGGTACCTGTACTTTACTTGAGTTTTTTCTTTCCATGGCACTTTCTACTTCTCCACTACATTTCAGAAGGAAAGATTTTTACTTTTTGCTTCACTAAAATCATTTGACAGCTTTAGGTACACTTATACAAGTTTTCCTACCCAATAGTTTCTAAAAGTAAAGATGAAACGATTAGTTGATTGAAAGAAAATTCATTGGCAACTATTTTGATGGTTGAAGTCATTTTTTCATGTAAAAACATTTCATGGTTCCAGCTTCACAGATGTGGAGATTTGCTGCTTTTCCTTTTAATAATGTTAATGATAATGTATTAGTAATGTTGAGGTTTGGACTGTTGGTTGGACTAAGCAAACACTGCGAATGTGTCACTTTGGACTCTGGGTCATTGTGACGGCATATCTCACTATTTTCACTATTTTTACAAACCAAACGATCGGTTAGGAGATTGGAGAAAATAATCAGCAGATTAATCCATTCGGGATCAATAAAGTTACTATCTATCTATCTATCTATCTATCCAGCCATCCATCCATCCATCTATCCATCTATCTAATGAATATAATGATATAATGGACCTATATAATAGTTTGAGTCACAGGAGACATTGTTCTACTTGTAATAATTGAAGTACCTTTCCCTGATAATTAGGCCTAAGTAACATTTCCACTGCAGGACTTTAATGTGTGACACAGTGTGTTGTCCAGTGTGGTATTAGGAGCCTACTGGTCCCTATAGATCTCCATCCACATCCTTTACCACAATAGTTTGTATATTCCCAACAATTCGGAGTTGAAGTCAAATGTCCATTCCTCCATTGGTCCATGTAGCTTATAACTTATCCTGCATGTGGATGATTGTTTGGTTCTCGTTTGTTTTGTTGCATTAGTTTTTCATGTTTGAGGAGGGTTTTATTGTGAAGGATCGGAGACGCCGGAAGTGGTGTTGTTTTTGCTGCTGGGGTCAAAGTGATGTGTCTCCCAGAGACACTTTGTTGTTAAAGCGGACAGTTGAACAGAGAAATGATGCTCCACAGTGCTGAGACTGACCTTTAGGGAAGTTTTCAGAGCCACTCTGCTGTCCAGTGATGGATCGGAGTTAGAGGAGCAGACATCTGCAGCTTTCACAACTCCACTGTTCCTGTGTGGAGCTGATCGGCTCACTGGACCGTCTCTCAGCGGCTCTCTGTATGTTCACTCTTTGTTTTAGAGTCTCACAGCTGCTCTGATTAACAGGAAACATGTATAATCAACTTTAATACCGATGCAGCCAGAGTACTCGGGTAGATCTGTCCTCACAGAGACAAGGGACATTACAACTAGTCCACAGCAGCTAGCAGCTAGCGGTGAGGAGTTAGTTAGCCTGCTGGCTAGCAGCGGTAGCTAACAGCCTGCTATATACACACACACATATATATATATATATACCATTAAATCATCAGAGGTTAGTCAAAGAGTCTCTCATTCATCACATGATCTGTAATGTGGGACACGAGTTGTCTCCATCAGCCCGGGTGTCTCGCTGAGCTTTAGTGAGTTACTGTCCTGGTTTACTATTGTTGGGTTGTGTTAGCAGGTAAAGCCTCTCTATCTTTCTATTGTTCACTGTTCATCTACCGGTTCAGCTAACACACTACAGAGCTGCTGATTAATCCAGCTGAGGAGGTTTCTGTCTTGTTGCAACGTTTTACTCATTAGTTTTTAACAATAAGACGTTAGAGTCATTTTAAACTGACCTGCTTTTATTAGCAAGTTGTGCATTTGCAAGATGCCTCTCATTGATTGATCTTCCTGTCAATCAACAGTACTGTTAGTATTATTAGTAGTATCAGTTAGTAATGTGTCCATAACACATCCATTAATGGGGTGCATCACATGAAGATTAGGATTTGATCAATTCGGTGTTTCTTTCCAGCTTCTCACCTTTTTGCTGACTTGCTAAAATCACTCTGTGTGTGTGTGTGTGTGTTTGTGTTTGTGTTTGTGTGCGTGTGTGCGTGTTGCAGGAGTACCAGTTGAAGACAGAGAGTGTCTCAGTCCTCTCAGCCTCCCTGACAGTGCAGCTGTATATTTACAGGTGCAGCTCCGATATGACTAAGAGAAGCCCGTCTCTTCAGCTTGTCAAAAGGTAACTTTTCTTTTCTTTTCTTTCTTTTCTTTTTTACTTGAGAGTGGTCAATAAAATAAGTTCCAAATATTTGAATCATTTCTCTCAACAAGAGAAATGATCTGATCTTCTCAGGGCTGTTAAACTGCTGTGTGGTCTTGAACCAAATCAGGTGGTCTCTCACAGTTATGTCCTCAGAACTTGTGATGTAAACTGCATCTATGATTCAGGGGCTGGATATACTCCCAAATGTATCTGGACATCGGACGCTCACTCCGCTGGGTGTCTGCACAGGGGGACGTGTTCACACATATTTGTCAGTGAGTGTGGTCCACTCGCCATTCAGATCTTTGTGGACATGGGCAGATGATTTGACAAATTGACCTCACACACACACACACACACACACACACACACACTCACACACACTCACTGCCACGTGAACACGTAAAATATCATTTGTGCATTATTGGACTAAAGCACAAATTATACTTCACGTCCAGTTGCTATGTTCCCGTACAAGTCACCTTAATGGCACTAGAGATCACTGAATTGGAGGTTTAACCAAAACCTGCTGTACACCTATTTAAAGCTGAAGTAGGCCAGATTGGAGCAAATATGATTAAAAAAAGTTATTTTTATAAAACGGTCGCTTTATCGTGACAGTAGTACATGAAACAGGTAACATGAAAAAAATCATATTCCTCGGTGTCCTCCGGTGCTCCTAACAGCATCTGCAAGATTTCACAGACCGGAGGAAAACAAGCAGTAAGAGCTGATCTGAGGTCTGCTGTCCAGCTGCCGTCTATGAGAGCCGGCTGTCAATCACTCGCGAACTCCGACCAAACGGTCAAACTAGGCAGCGCTGATCAAATATGAATCAATATTATGTTACTGTAATGACTATTTCTCTCCTCAGATGTTTTCAGAATCATCTTGTAGTGCACGGTTTAGCTGTAAAATGAGAAAGTTTGTGACGCCGCCGCCATTGTGAAATCTGGTGAAGGAACGCCAAGTTCTGGTCACATGACCGGAGCACAGCCAATAGGAACGCTCTCTCTCTGAAATGACCTGTGATTGGTCAAAGTCTGCCGTCACAGGCTAGATTTTTTAAAGCCTGAAAACAGAGCCATGAGGAGGAGCAGAAGTCTAGTTTTCTCTCAGAACACTTGACTACAATATGCTGAAAGGTTATTGTGGAATTTTTGCCCAATGCCCAATAAAAATATACTGCCTACTGCCACTTTAAATCTTCAATAGTCAACAATTTTTTGGAAGCGAGTGGGTTGGAAGCACAAATGTCATATTAAATCACTCTATTTCCTCATCCCCGCAGGAAAAGGGTATTAAATATAGGCTCTATATACCTACACAAATATACTATGTGCTTGTGCGAGTGGATTGGAAGCAAGTGATTGACATCTGCTCAGAGAGGCAAGGCTCCAGCTCGTCTCTGATTGGTTGTTTTCCTCCGGTCTGTGAAGTCTTGCAGATGCCGTTAGGAGCACCGGAGGACACAGAGGAACATGATTTTTTTTCAGATTACCTGTCTCATGCACTACTGTCACGATATAGTGACCGTTTTATAAAAATAACTTTTTTAATCTTGTTTGCTCCATTTCTACCCACTGCAGCTTTAACTCAACTTCAAGATCATAGCGTTCATTATAAGGACACGTTTTTGCATCGCAAGTAATTTTATTAAACTAGGGTCGGTACTCAGTAATATTGACAAACTACTAGCAAGAGTACGCTAAATGATCCCACATTTGACAGGATATTGATACTGCAGTGGATTGTAAGGAGACAGAGTAATTATTGTAGGGCGAATGTTCTATGATATGATTTACATTTCTATTCAAATTAGAGACATACATTTTTTTTGTGATAGTAAAAAGTGCATCTAGACTAAATGATAAAGCAAACTGTATATTGTTCCATATTCTCCGTGAAATGCTCACACTGTAGGTATCCTGGTTGTGGTAAAGGAGAGCTGCGCTGCAACACTAGCAGGCTGAGGAGGACAGAACACATCAGAGTATATCAGCGTAGAAAGATGTTGTTATTTCATATTATGTCCGTATGACCGATTTGTCAGTAAACTTAGTGCTGACAATGTGTACTACCTTCTTCTGCAGGGTTTCGTTCTCCTATGCACCACTCTACCAGGTGTGCATTAGACAATTCAAGTTGAAATAGCACTGACATGTATGTGAACTATATTATATATAATGAATTAGTATTTTATAGATGATAGAATAGTTTCATAGCATAGCAGTCAGGTCACCAACCCCTTGGCAGCTGAGTCAGAAACCTGCATGCCCACCCACATAAAGAAGGTGTTCACCAATTTTGTTTTAACAGAGGTTAGGTACAGATGAACCTTCCCATTCCAAAATGTTCCAGGATGCTGAACCATCACTGCAGACGGAACCCTGAGCTTCATGAGGAGCTGCAGATCCAGGCTGCAGTGGCAGCGGGGGATGTCTGCACTGTCAGGAGAATGCTGGAGCAAGGGTACTCGCCTAAGATCCGCGATGCCAACGGCTGGACGCTGCTCCACTTCTCCGCTGCCAAAGGAAAAGAGAGATGTGTTCGAGTCTTTCTCGAGCATGGAGGTCAGAGGCCTTGTCTTGTTTTGTCTTGCTGTTGAAGTTGGCTTCATTTGGTGGTTAGCATTATGCCATGATAGATCTTAACACTAGAGGTCATTATTTAACTGGAAGAGACAGTTCTTTCATTCACCACTGTGTTAGCTGAAAGCCATTCAAGTTGAAAGGTGTATACCATGATGTCACACATAGGTTGTTCATCTGGCAAGGAAATCGACCCGATAGATAGATAGATAGATATATAGATAGATACCAGCATCTCAGTTCCATAGTGCAACATATTAGTAAAAAAGGCACAAGTAAGTATTACAATGTATAAAAAAATATATACCAGATATAAAAATATCAGGAGGTGAAGAAACCTGTTAAAAATGAATATAGTGCAGGGTAACAACTGAGATACAGGATTATTAAAGATGTGAATATAGTGCAAAAAGTGTAATAGTGCTGGATAATAAAATATAGGAGATATAGATATTAAGAAATGTCGAAAATGGAATATAATGTGGGATAAGAACTGAGGTAGAGAGTTTTTAAACCTAGACTAAAGTGCAGAATAAAGCTGTACATTGTTTGTAGAATACATTATATTTATATACAACAGTCCTCACATCTACAGAAAATGTGATGTAGAATAATCTGTTCTCCAAAATCTATAATGTAGGTATATAGATATGATACTGTGAAAAGAATTTGAAGTTAAAACATTAAAACTATGGCCGTTACATTTGGGGTTCATTTCCTTAAAGGACAGACTTTAGCTGACATTAGGCGTCCATGTTTGTCTTTTTAGTTACTTTTGTGTTATTCAATGCAGAAATGGATAATTATACATTTATTTACTGTATATAGTGCTTCTTGTAACACTTTCTTTTATGTCTATAATGCATTATAAACATACCTATATGTTATAATTTGCTTATAGCACTGTGTAATTATAATCATAAGCACTCATAAATGTTTATGATGCTAAGCCTTTTATAATGACTTAGAAGGTGAAGTGTAATACTTCATAATTACTCATTGACAGTAATTATGATAGGTATTATAAATCCCATAGTTGTAATACATTATAATATTTTTATAATACATTATAATCACTGTTATAAGTTACTCTAAGCGGTCATTGTTTGCTTTAAGTAAATTAAATAAAAAATGTCATTAACACTATGCAAGAACAGCACACTAAACAACACACTAAACAACACACTAAACAACACACTAAACGTAGTGAAATGAGTTTTTACTTCACAAAGGACAATTAGTGTGACTCAAAGTACAACTCCTCTTGTATTGATTTCCCTTTCATTTCCACTCTTTCCACTCTCCTCCGTGCAGCTGACCCCACAGTGAAGGACTTTATCGGCGGCTTCACAGCCCTCCACTACGCTGCTATGCACGGCAGAGCACGCATCGCCCGACTGATGCTGGAATCCGAGTTTCGCAGTGACATTATAAATGCAAAAAGCAACGACGGCTGGACGCCGCTCCACGTGGCCGCCCACTACGGCCGAGACTCGTTCGTACGCCTCCTCCTCGAGTTCAGGGCCGAGGTGGACCCGCTGAGCGACAAAGGGACCACGCCGCTACAGTTGGCCATCATCCGCGAGCGCTCCAGCTGTGTACGGATCCTCCTGGACCACAGTGCCAACATTGACATTCAAAACGGCTTCCTGTTGCGATACGCCGTCATCAAAGGCAATCACTCGTACTGCCGCATGTTCCTGCAGAGGGGAGCGGACACTAACCTCGGACGCCTCGAAGACGGCCAGACCCCCCTGCACCTGTCTGCCCTCAGGGATGACGTGTTGTGCGCCCAGATGCTCTACATGTACGGGGCCGATACCAACACCAGGAACTACGAGGGCCAGACACCAGTAGCTGTATCTGTTAGCATGTCTGGGATCAGCCGGCCCTGTCTGGACTTCCTACAGGAGGTCACGAGTGAGTCTCTCCAACACACACCCTGTCACACAAACACGTCCTACAGCGTTCCATATAGGTACCCGTAAAACAGTTCAACAACTAGTTATCATTAGGAATTATCAATTGATTATTTGAATTGATTAGGCTAATAATAATAATAATAATAATAAAAATCATAACACATTTTATCTGACAAACATTTAAAACCCCGGAGGTATTAAATATACTTGATAGAACCGCAGTAAAGCGACGCATTCCGAAAGTTGTAAGCAGCAAGTGTTTGGTGTCATTACATGCTAAATTACTTCAGCTATAAACCCTTTGTTAAATTAGTCACTAAGTGAATTTCTGCAACAAATTGTTTGACTGACTGTCTTTTGGAATTGGTTTGAAAGTCAAATAAGGGGGAAAAGAACGTGTCCTCAGATGCTCTTGCAGCAAATTGATTTTGATAGCATCTGAAGTTCAGTGTATTTGACCATTCAGTGTTTCAGTAAACATCTGTAATAAATGGATATAGTTTCAGTAAACATCTGTAGTATATCCATTTAATCACGTCTCACCTTGTCGACTAATACTTAGATTACTGATATTCTCCTTTTCACATTTGACCTACTTGGGCTGAAAGAGGGATCCTAAACCTCTGCAATGGATGCAGTTTTTGAAATCTGATAGTATAAAAAATATTGTTCAATTGATAGAATAACAATAAAGATAGAATTAGGGCTTCCCCCCCTCTTAATGTCCGATTAGTCGATTACAGGGATGCAACCAACTCGCTTTTCAGTGAATGTTGCTTTTTTTCAATTTGGGTGTGTATGAGACGAGCACGGCCACGGCGGTTTCACAGGATTGCGCCCGCTCGTCGCTCCCTGTTTCAGATCGCCTGCACCTCCTTACCTGCCTGCTCACCTCTCACTGAAAATGAATTACGAGTTGCGTCGATCGCTCCCCGTGTGAAAAAGCCCTTAACCGTGAAAAAGAAGTCTGTGAAAGTAGATGGGAGGTAGAAAAAAGGATTCTAAGTTTAGTACAAAAAGTGATAGAGCTTTTTATTGTAAGTTGTGAGGAGGAAAAGGTAGAAAAAATGTAAAGAGTGAAAGAGTGCTGCTTGCCAGCACAAGGTTCTTCTAATGACTACTGTTCAGTCACAGAACAATCCCAGGGTGGAGGAACAGGAGAGCACATTACCTGAAGCATTATGATTTCGAGGGAACAATGGCTGCATTCCTCCGCTGCCCCCTGCACTTTGATATCAAAGATATCAAAGAGCTGTGCACTGATTCAGACAAGCCCTTTCAGAGACTCCCAACCCTCAGCCAGATCACATATCTGCTGGGTTATTGATTACACCTCTACCTCCTGGATTAACTCATATGCCATGAAAGGCTTGTCCCACGCCGTATGACAGGCACCCGGCTCTTTTCAACCGCTGCACATGTCAGTGTTGCTCCCTTTAGGTTTTTTCTCATGTCAACTCCTGCAACATGTACACCTGTCCTCATACAAAGGCTCCAACTTCAAGCCCATACTCCACCCAGAGAAAGTGTCAGATAGATATATCTATAATGTTCCACATACAAGTCTAGATTTGTTCAAAATCCTTGAATTATTAAAAAGGCATAATGCTAGCTCCTAGGGATGCTCATTTTGAAAAAATGTCTTAACCGACCCTCGTTAACCGTTAACCGACAAGATTTGTGCCTCGCGCCAGCTGCAGTGTACGAACACAACAGACAACTGAGAACCCAGTTCACCGTCCGGGAGCGTTAACTTAGCAGCTACGATGCTGCGTGTAGTGTCGCGGACATGCAGACACTTTCCCAGTAAAAGTCTCCACCGCACATTTAGTTTAGTTTAGCAGGTTGTCAGCTGTGTGTCTGCCCGGATTAACGACACTCTGTCTGCCCGGATTAACGATAGCGAGTGTCCAACAAACAGTGTGTGTATTTGTGCTACGTTAGCAGCTCTAGCATTGCCGGAGGCTTCGTGCTCGCCGCCGCACACGTAGTCTGCGTAACTTTAGTGAGTTTCCAACAGACCGTGTGTGTGTGTTGGTGGTGAGTGTGAGGTTGTTGGTGGTGTTCTAGCTGTGAACGTAGGTGTAGCAGTGTGTCTACAGTTTATTTGTCGGTGAATAAATGCTATGAAACTACAACTCCTCCGCTCCGCTCAAGCGAGCCGGAGAGACCAGAGCCGACTTCCTGTATCCTGCAACTCCGGCTCCGCCTCTTAAGGTGGGCTGTTAAGGTGGACCAGCTTTTCTCCTTAAAGAGACGAGCCGCTCCTCTGAGACGCTCAGCTTTTTAATTAATTATTAACATTTCTTTTAACTGTTTTAACCGATAGCGTTAATCGGTTAAAATGCTTAATGTCGGTTAACCGTTAAATGGTTAATTATGAACATCCCTACTAGCTCCTGTAGGTCGTGCAGTGATGACTCTGGCAGCCTGTTGACCTGAGGCTAGTTTTTGCACTCACTGAGTAACATGTCATTAATCCATGTAAGATGATTGTATTAGTTACATAATTCATATTCTCTGGCTGTACTGAACAAAAGAACTTCAGTCTGCGCAGTCTATGCAGTCCATAACCTGGGCCTCTCATAACCGGAGCTTTTAAGAGCCCTGTGAGGTTTTGGTACGACGTTCTTCACTGTTTTACAAACCGTGACGTTTCCGGTATCCTTCATTTAAGAGGTGAGAGTGGTTCCGACCTCATCATTCTTAGGCTCTGTTTGGTAGGAGAGAAAAGTGAGCAGAAGTAATATTGTTATTGATTTTTCTTAAATGTTTACATGAATTTCAGATACAAGTTTGTACAGTCAGCAACCAAAAATCCATAATCTGGTTTCACCTTTTAAATCTTTTCCCTGCACTGTTTGGCTGTGTTGGTGTTTCACATCAGACATCGACAGCACTGCTGCCAACACCTGGAGCTTCCATTTAGTATCACCTTCTGAGCTTGCCCACATTTATGGAAACAAAAATAGAACCTGTTACAATAGATGTAGAAATATAACATGCTCTGTTATATTTTGTTAACTATCCTGGTATTTGGGTTTTGTGGCCACCTGGGTGCATGGAGTTTGGTTTTATTCATAAAAATCATAAAATAAATACACTTATTAAGTAAATATACACTATCAGTGTGTTCCAATCCGCGTACTTCTGTACTTACACTTACTATTTTGAGTGCATAAGTGCATTCACACTGGGAAGTACGGCAAAATGCAGTGCACTCAAAGTACCCGGATGTTGTACTCAAAACGGTCAGATCGTTGAGTGTGGAACGCTGGACACTTTCCACACTCAATTGTCGCCATCTTGGCTACGTAGCGTAAGGGGCGGAGCCACGACCACTATTCAAACAGACGTAGATAACAGAATAAAACAATACAATACGTAAACATACCGCTGCATTTTCAGCCAACAGGAGGACACATCGTAGGCGACGACGTTGGAAACGTAATTTCCACTCTGCTTTCATTTTTTTCAGAAGATATTTTGGCGGGTAGCGAGCCGCGGTGAAATGTTGCAATCGTCATTTCCGGTCAGTGCGCCGCAGAGTATTCAATTTGAGACGACCCATTGAAGTGTACTTCTGGAAGTACGTGGATTGGAACACACTCTATATTTTCTGACAACTTGCTGTTTATCTAAACGGCTCAGTTTAATCAAATCATAAAAATGCATATTTTCCCACTCAGCTGCACTGTCATTGAAGCATGCAGGTAGTAGGTAGCTGTTTTGAGACTTGTGCTGCCATCCCGGTACAGTGAAGGTGATGAAAGAAATGGTACAGGCCCTGCATTGAAATGTCTCTGAAGCATCATGGAGTCCATGGAGATGGGGAATTGTCCTGGAGTTTTTTCTTGTGTTTAATCCACCTCACTCAGCTGACGGGTGTTTCCTATGGTGGAGGGAGAGAAGAGTCACTTTACCCACATCACACTGATAACACTCACACACATCACTTCCTGGAATCAACGGGATTCTTCCCAACTGTTTGCATACAGCTGATAAAAGTGTGGATACTGAGTGATTTGGGGGTACTGATTAGTGCCCGAGGAAGGCTTTTGGTGTTAAGCTAATTTCCATACTGTATATGCATTAAAGCCCCATGTTTAGGATTTTAAAAAGTCTTAATTTAGCATATTCCAGTGGTAGTATCATCCATTATCAAGTTTAAATGTTCCTCTCTCAGCTGGATGGTTTTCCTTTTAATATAACACCACACAGCACAAAATGGATTGTAGAACTGAACACACACAAACAAGCTGTACTCGCAACAGAAACTTTTTTTTTTTACAAATTTGAAACAAGCTTAGTTTAAAATGAAGGGCTGTTGTATTGGTTTACATTGTACAGTAGAGATATAACGATACCAGAAATTCAGTATCAGTGAAATTCCACAATTTTTGATACCCAATTGGATCCCACGGTAAAAAAACCAAAACAAAGCAATAAACACGTTGGATACGTTGTTAATATAACGTTAAGAGATGAAATGAAACTCGCTCATCTTGAATTCTTTGAATGAATCTAAATGTCTGTCTTTGAGTCGGAAGTGTTTCCTCTTTTCGTCTGAAAAGTTCAATGGCACCGTTTGCATGCTGTATAAGCGATTGTATTTTTATTTGAATATTTGCTTTGAATATACATAACGTAAATACCGATACCGACTTATCTGCAATAAGCCCAAATTGGCTGATTAAAATGGTTCCACGGATGCATCGGTCAGGCTGTAGTAGTGAACTCCCTCTCAGTGTTATTCCACCGTGTAATAACTGTTTCTCTTCCTCTTTCAGGACAACCTCGGACGCTACAAGATTTGTGTCGAATAAAAATCCGTCACTGCATTGGCCTTCAAAGCTTGAAATTGTTGGAGGATCTACCGATTGCAAAGGTTATGAAAGACTATTTAAAACATAAGTTTGACAATGTGTGAAGGCAGCAACAATAGAAGAAGAGAGGGTGACTAAAAAACTCCGTGCTATCATTTTTAAAGACTATGCAATCACGATGCTCCTCGTCTGGAAGAAATGTCCACAGGTCTGCCCTGTACGTGCTGAAGGATAGTTAGTCCAGCTTGGTTGTCCAGTTCAATCGTTTTCTGCTCCTGTTCTCAATTCCAGCCTTTTTTTACATTTAGAACAGTGGCTGAAGAGTGGAAATGGATCCACCTCATGTGGGGCAGAGGTTATGTGTTTTTGTTGGGGAAAAGAAAACCTCATTTGACAGATAGCATTGTTACTACAGTTAGCGTTATTACCATTTATGTTGTCACTGTAAAAGTGTGCGAGATGTTATCCTCGTCATCAAGTGCATACTTGCCAATGAGTCTTTTTTCTTTCTTTTTTTTCACTGAGCTATAGGAAGCTAAACTCAAATTGCTGCAGTGGTGATTTTCTTTCTTTCTCAACCTTGTCGAACAACTTGGATAATGATAGCTTTAAAAAAAAAAAAACAGTTGACAAGGTACACTCCCTGATTTAGTTTCATCAACCTAATAGTGAGTCTAATTCCCAAAAATAACCTGGTTCCAAACCTCTGAATCACCACCCACATCTCCAGTTTGCTCAATGACTTATGAAGCAAATAGCACCTGTGTTGTGACCATTGACACGCAGCTATTTCCAACAATTGACCGAGCATAGCTAGCTAGCTATGTAGGAAGAGAAAATCAGTTTTAAGTTTGTGCAACTTTGCTCTGAACAGAAAGCAGGAAGAAAAACCTAAATCTGGAGCTAATGATGGCTAGAGATGTGGACTGTATGTCAAATACTGCTCCAATAATATGAAAACAAGCTCACTTCAATTCAGAACAACCAAATAAACATTCTGACCTGCCAGAAATTCATTTTATCATCCCAACAGCCACATGGTTGATCATTCAGGCAATTAATCATGCGTCTGGTGTAAATTCAGATCTAAATAATTAGTGACTACCAACCAGTTTGGAGTTAAATTTGAGCTTAAAGGGATAGTTTGGGTGTTTCTCAGTGGGGTCGTATGAGGTACAAATCAATAGTCAATGTATTACCTACAGCAGATGACGTTTGGAGAAACAGACAGAAGTACCAACACAGGAACAAAGCAATGCACTGCTGTGGACGGGGGCAGCAGCAAAATGTATTTTAGACCACTAAAAGAATGAGTTAAAGTGTACGCTATATTTCGGATATTTTTACCGCTTCATCTTGTCGTCAGACAGCCCTTTCCAACGGGGAACTGAACTGAAAGTGAAACTTATCTTTGCTCTCTTCAAAGCAGCCAGACTGACAAAAACAGTAGGCCTATACCGGTAAATAAGTTTCACTTTCAATTCAGGTCCCCTTCGGAAAATATTCTAAATATAGCATACATTTAAACTGATATTCATTTTTTTAGGTGAGCCTTTTTTTTTTAGGTGTCTGAAATCCATTTAGCTGCTGCCCCCCGTCCACAGCAGTACATCGCTTTGCTCCCGTGCTGGTACTCCTGTCTGCTTCTCCAAACTCCATCTACATGTACTGTAGTAATACACTGACTATGGAGAAGTACCTCTTACAACCCCACTGAGAAACACCCAAACTATCCCTTTAATCAGTACAGTGCCTGCCCAGCATAACATCAATATCTCCCGTCAGACTGAATGAACGAAGTGAAGCAAAATTCAGTCTGATTATTTGAATTGAACAGATGTTTTAAGGTTTTGAGGCTGCCACCGTGTGCTGTAACAAAATCAGGGAGTGTATCTTGAAAAAAAATAATTCACAGGATTCGATTTACTTAAGAATAACTTGCACAGATACATCTGTATTTCATGACACAAGTAAGAATATAACATGCAGCTGAAATGATTTTGGAACTTCAGTTTAATGGTTAGAAATAATAATAATTTGATACTACCAGTTCAACAGTGAAAGTGTTCTGCAGTGAGCAACTATGAATCAATCCATCTCGACACTATATGTAGTACATTTGAGTTTGGAGTGAATGCACTGTGATACAATTCTGTTCTGAAAGCACCACCTTTACTCACTAAAGCAGTTGTCGATGGAATCATGAGTAATGATCGACGTTTTGGATAACACTGACAACAATCGCTAGAAGCTACAGTCAATGTAAATATGTTACATGTACAACAGATATTTTTGTAGAATTTATTTAAGCAATGATCTCTGGTATTCTTAATGTATTTAAAGTTTGGAAAGTATTGTGATCTGTTTGGTGTGATTCAAGTATTTTTACTTTTTTTGTGTGTCTGAGTTCAAGTACTCTGTTGTACAAGAATCATTTGGAATTAGATTTTTATGGCAGACATGTTGGGTGCTTTTTTAAAATTCATCATCTCTTGCAGGTAACTCTGTTGTGGAGATTATACTGTGAATTTTTCATTTTGACAATTCAAAATAAAATGTAGGATTTGGGATCTAAGTAATGCCCACGCCACAGGAGATATTTCTTTCTTTGTCTCTGCATGTGTTTTAAAATTCGTAGTGACACTGTGTGGCGCCTAAAGTTGTTTTTTGTTAAAATGTTGTATTCACAAATCCATTCTAACAATGTTCACCTGCATTAATATGTCAAGTGTCACATGGTAAAACAATAGCGTGTTTGTCTGCAGCCTTGGTTTGGGACATTTTGTGAAAATTTGCACATTGTGAAATGCAAACTTTGCTCTATGCAAGTAAACTGGGATTAGAGGACTTTAAACAAGACTACACACAGGCAGTGAGTGGGTTACTGTAGGCAAGATCATCTCTTTTCTTATAAATATCAAGACCACAACCACAAGGATGCACACCTGTGTCCCGTTTCAGGGGCTGCATCCGTCAAAGTCTGCCTTTCAAAACTGAATACAGACTGGACCGGTCCTATTTTATAGGCTCCTCCAAATGCAGCCCTGTTTTTCCTGAATGTGAAGGACTCTGCCACCGAGTCCTTTGTGTTCCTAAAGGCCCCTTTACACTGTGTGTCCTGAAGACAATGAAAGTTGACAAAAGTCATCGTGTGCACCCTTGAGGCGAGCATAGGCGAGTGCATTTCCTCCCTCAGAAAACTGTAGAACAGGATGTGTGAGTAGACGACATCTCTGCTCGCATAGATCTTTTCTATTTCTACCTAGATTCACCAAAGCTTCATAGCACAATCTGACATGCCAGATTGCAACCAAGATTTTATTAGGCCATCTCACACAATGTGACATATGATGAAACCTGTGAGATCGCTCAGTTTATAGGGGCCTTAAAGGGGACATGTCATGCTCATTTTCAAGTTCAGATTTGTATTTTGGGTTTCTACTAGAACATGTTTACATGCTTTAATGTTCAAAAAACACATTATTTTTCTCATCATGTCTGTCTGAATACCTGTATTCACCCTCTGTCTGAAACGCTCCGTTTTAGCGCCTGTCTCTTTAAGACTCCCTCCTGAAAAAGCCCAGTCTGCTCTGATTGGCTTGCGAGAAAAATATGGTGCATCTTTTCAAAGGTAGTTCTCAAGCTGTGGGCGGTATATTCTAATGAGCCTGCATGTGACATAGGAAGGGGAGCCAGATCTGATTGGCTTGTTGAATCACATGTTTTCTGATCTAGGCAGCCCACAAAAAACTGACTGGGTTGTCTTGATATGTCCTCTTTAATTGATTGAATGCTAAATTGATATTTGTTTAATGGTGCCCTTGTAAAGTCTGGCAATGCATTTGGTGACCACTTTGTATTTAGCAGTTGAGTGGACCCAGTTGGTTATCAGTTATTAGCAGTTTAAATATATTTATTACACGGCGTTGTTGAATACTTGATTCTGATTGGTTAATCATGGCATTCTACGGTCTGTTATTTCTCTATAACAGACCGTTGCTATGTGCGCAGCTCTGATGTCGGACTCTGGCGGACTGTTTTGTGTCAAATTATTGATTTCTTACAAGTAGAAGTACAAGTAGCCGTGTACAGCTAGCGGGTCATTGTTGTGAAAGAAACCCCTTCTTTCCCAACCGCGTCAGGGTGCAGCATCGCCCTGTCGGGTTTTCTTTCACAACAATGACCGGCTCGCTGTACATTATCCCTTACATAATACATGGTTGATATCAAGTTCAATCACTACAGATTTGGAAGATTATACATATCATTTAAAATGTACTGAGTTTACGTCTGGTATGTACTACTTTGTCAGCCATTTGAGACCTCCTAATGCTAAACTTTTATTTAAAGGTCCCATATCGTGCTCATTTTCAGGTTCATACTTGTATTTTGGGTTTCTACTAGAACATGTTTACATGCTGTAATGTTTAAAAAAAAACTTTATTTTCTTCGTACTGTCGGCCTGAATTTACCTGTATTCGCCTTCTGTCTGAAACGCTCCGTTTTAGTATAATTCAACAGAATTGCAACAGAATTGTGTTGCTAGGCAACGGCTTGGGTCCATGTTTACTTCCTGTCAGCGGATGTCATTCACGTACACTGCAACAGGAAATAAACTGGGACACATTTAGAATGTTTATGTTTAAAACAGTATAATGATCTAAATATTGTATATTTGTGACATCACAAATGGACAGAAATCCTGACAGCTTGTTTCAAAAGCTCAGTTTCTGAATACGAGCTGTGTGTATTTCTCTGTGGATTAAGCGTTTTGATACTTTCACAGTATTTATATAGCACTTAAACCTGCTTTATAATATAAAATCTATGAAAATGTCACTTTTTACAATATGGGACCTTTAAATAAGGATCATCTGAACTGGTTTGGTCTTAGTGAGGGTTGAGTGTCTCTCGGTGCACAGGTACAGCCCAGTAGCCCCCTCAGTCCTCTGAATGGCACACTTTAGAAGGCTGTATCCTCTAAAAGATGCAGTCGCTGAAATGGAACTAGAACAAAACCAGTGAGTGTTTGTTTAAATTTGTTTTCACTAATTTAAGAATGTGAGTTTTGTAATTTTAATGCCAGGGGTTTTTGATTGTTGGTCCTGCAGCAGTTTTACTGATGTCTTGGATCTAATTGATTTGAATATTACTGCTAAGATACATTCTGAATAGCAAGATTCTGGATGCAGCCTCCTCCCTTTTGACTCACTAATCATTTTTATTATGCAGTATTCCCACATGTGAGTGATAAATAAATACTCAAGTGTTCATCATGCCAGAATATTCTCCACCACATTTCAGTTTTGTTTCATTGTTCCATATACTGTCCGTCTTTCTCTACGCGGTTCTGGATTTGATACGTTGCCATTTTGCAGCAGCAGTTTTGTATTGCGTGTGAATGAGTTTGTCATACATTGACTGCCTTCTCCAATCGGTTCCTCAGCAGACTTTGGTCGTCACAGTCAGGGAAACACTTCATACATGTCTTATGTGGCTATCAAATGGCTGTAAGTCTTCCACATCATTAACTACTGAATGTACAGAATATGCAGATTTTCAAACTTAAAAAAGCAAAATGTGTGAATAAACTAAAGTTAACGTTTCTTTTGTGTGTTTGATGAATTTACTTTTTTAAAGTATTAGTGGTCAAAATCCGGGTTTTATACCGGATATCATTCAATACAACAGATCATTCTGTCATTACCATTAATAATAACCCTACTCACCAAGTTAATAACTGAGATCTGGGGAACACAGTCACATCACCGAAAAGAAGTCAGACAGAGAGAAACATGAGCAGTCAGATAAACAAATGTATTTGGAAGAGAAAATAAAGGCAAACGGTAGAGACCATCTCGCGATGGGATTACACCAGCTGCAACTCCAAAATGGGCCGGGGGAAGGTCAATGGACCCCTCCTCACTTCCTCCCCCCCTACCTCCGGCCCTCTTGCTCGGACCACACCCATCTTCGAACTCGACCTTCATACTGATCTCAACTACACCTGTAAAGTTTCATGACAGCATCTTGCAGTTATGACGCTATCTCGCCTTGACAAAATCTGTCCACAAACAAACACCTGGCGAAGTACCGAAAACCGCTTTCGTGGTACTTCCCCCTACAGTCCACTATAACCAGTCCACTCAGCCTCTCTGTCCCACTATAACCAGTCCACTCAGCCTCTCTGTCCCACTATAACCAGTCCACTCAGCCTCTCTGTCCCACTATAACCAGTCCACTCAGCCTCTCTGTCCCACTATAACCAGTCCACTCAGCCTCTCTGTCCCACTATAACCAGTCCACT
>CAKAKR010062135.1:33910-45394 GCA_916700685.1 Adelosebastes latens | reverse complement strand
GGTGGAATTTAGCCGAGAACAAACAAAGAAACAACAGTTGAAAGAGAGACCGAGAGAGAGAGTTGTTTGAAGAGGACAGAGGAAATGTGTACGTGGTTGGCAGGTGATCCGTAAGACAATTCACTTCCTGATCAGGTTTTTAGCTTCTGTGGTCTCTGAGTCCTTTGATCCTGATGATCTCAGCACCAGTCCTGATCTATTATTTGGATCTTTCTACATAATACAGCTGCACAGTGCATACTTAGCCCCATTTCTCACTTCTATCTGTACAGTAGCTCAGCTGTCGCTATCAAATTAAGGAAAAATACAAAAAAAGATTCAAATAAACAGGTCTGACAGGTCTGGGATGGATCCACCATCATTAGTGTCAGTTAAGGTCTTAGTACTGTATGCATCAACAAAAGTGCTTGTTGGATTGTTTCTGCAGTGGAAACATAAAGATTTGTGGGTCACAAAACACAACGCCTTCATTGTCTCCTTCCCTGTATTCCTTGTGTATTATTTATCAGGTACAGTGCTCATTAATCATTAATTAGATGGACTCATTTTCATCCTAATGGTGCATTCACACCAAGCGTGAAGTGAACTTTTCACGCGGAGCGATTACATACAAAGTCAATGCCAAGAGGCGAATAGATGCGAATTCACGCCGGGCGATGCGAAAAGCGCAATTGACACGAGGCAAACAGGCGAAGGTTGTCGGGAGTTGAAATATTTCAACTCGAGCGACGCTGCGTCGCGAAAAGCCTCTCAGCGTTGAGATTCTCCAGCTGTCCGTCACTGACGTCCTGACAGTGTTGAATCAGAGATGGAGGACAAACTTATTGTGGCCGTTTGCAGGCAGCCAGAGCTACGATAGTACATCATATCTGTACAGAGACCGGACCAAACAGTGTATAAATATGTGTGTATAAACAGACAACATTGCTGCCGTATTTATGCCTAGATGACTTTATGTTGGGTGTTGATGGAGCAGCTGCAAAGCCTGGCACTGATCCATCCAAACTCCATTCAGAAAACAAGCATTTTAAAAATGGTTTGCTTGTCGTCATGGTAACATACCTGACAAAGCATGAATTCAGACTTTTTACTAATCAGCATCATTATGTAGTTATTTCAGCATACGTTTGATTCGTTTATTGATATTAAATCACAGCACAAATCTGTTTATTTTGGGTTCATACCGCAGCAGCGACGTGTGGATGCAGCTCGGTGAAATTCACAGCTCGCTGCCGTGTGATGTTATGAACCCAGACACAGCAGCGTTTGGTTTTTCTGACATATCTGGGACTTCCACAACATGTACAAAGCAGCAACAGTGGTTATTTCCTCGTGGTTTGATGGAGGAAACGGAGGAAAGAAAAGTTGTTGGTATCTATGGAGACAAGTTCCTTCTCCTCTCCTCTCCGCTGCGTTTTGAGCGCAAATGAACACAAATGATCCAGGCGGTCCAACTCGTGCGAGTAAAGCAAGGAGAAAATTCGCTTCACTCTTGGTGTGAATGCAACATTAGACCGTTGTCAGACATATTACATGAACATATCAAAAATTCCAACAAAGCGATACTGCCTTGCCCGCAGGCCGTCACATACAGTTCTTACTATAATTGCTGCAGCAGTGGGGAGCCAACCTATGAACAATTTAACAATGAAGAAATCCTATTAACCTTTTGGCCTGAACCTTTTAGTAACAATCTGCTTTAAACCTGCCTGAATTTAAAGACGATAATGTTTCATAGGTTAACACTGTTTCTATTTGTCTCTTAAGCTACGACGGCAGATCGTTTCTACAGGATAGACCGAGCACAGGTAAGTCTGTCTCACCTAGACTGGATGTTCTTTCTCCATTGTGTCAAGACTATCTCAAAATGAATACATCTGCCTCTTCACTACAAAGACGATGTCTCTCACTGCATTTGATTGATGATCAGTTCTAGCGTCTTTTGGGGAGAAATATCTGCAAATATAAACAGATTAAATGACTTTTTTACTGGAAAATGCCAGAGGAGTTGGGGGACTTTTTCCAACCTTGAGTCAGCTATGGGCCAAAACGACCAATCTCCAAGAGGATAGGCCAGCATGTATGTTTCCTGAGAGGTGACACACAAGAAACTTTAAGTGAACATGTTTTGTTTAAGGATTAATGTGCTATGTAATATCGTGGTGAGCTTCCACTCACAGCAGGGTCTGGATGATACCTGTATGGACTCACTGTTTGGTTGAAACCGTCTCGTGCTTCATGTTTTATCAGGAACATCTCAACTACGTATCAGAAATCTCCCAAGAAGAGATCTTCATCCTGGACCCTGAACTGGTTGTCATGACGACGGTGGGGACCTCCCCCTCGGCCATGCCTGACCTGGTTAACCCCGCCTCCAGCCTGGTGAACAGCAGGTAGGTCAATCACCGCCACACTGGTCCTGTCCGTGTCACCACTGGTTGGACCTAAACCCTAACCGAACTAACCAGAGCCATCCTTTTAATACTGTTGCAGCAAGGAGACCACTGTTAGTGGCCTGTATAAAACCAAAAGTTAACGTTGACTTTACATTTGTTACGCAATGTTGGTTTGCGCAACGATTTTTTTGTGCAACCTTGTTTATCTTGAATATCTTGGAGGAGTTTCCAGAGTTGTAATGAGATGTAATAAACCGCTATGTCATGTCTACGAACTGAACTTCCTGGTTGGTAGTTTATCTTCTGCTGGTACTCTGTAGAAACACACCGGCACCGATACAGCGTCTCACAGAGACGTTTTGCAAGACATAGATTAGTGACTTGGGGGGACTGTGTCTCAGCAACTAGAGCTGTTCGTGCACTAATCGTGGGTGATTCGATCGTCTGCTCCTCCTGTCCACAAGTGTCCAAGCAAGACATTGAATTCTCCCGATGATTAGAGCTCCCAGTGCCTTACATGGCTCGCTGCCAACAGTGTGTGTGTGTGGATAAAGGAGCTTTACAAATGCAGTACCATTTACCAAGTCCCAAGTGAAGTCCCAGCACCGCCTCACTTTTGATCATGTATTGCATTGTGCTGTCATGTCGCTGTCGTGGTAGCTGTCAATCAAGCAGTCAGTCATTTGTATAAAAACATTCTGTCTCTCTCTGTCCCTCTCTGGTATCAACAGTGTCCACACATGTTTTAATAATTGCTGCTTTTATATCGTTACATAAAAGGACAGAGAGTATTTTATAGAGCCAACTGCAGAATTTAGCTCTCTCACATTCTGCTGTGAGCCCAAACGCATCCTCAGCATTAGATCTCCCGGCCCACGCAATCTAGATGTCACACTGAGCACAAATTCTGTGTTTTGTTATCTGCTGCTTACTGCAGACAGCAGTGCTATTTAATTTGTTGTTACTTTATCTTGATATACCTCATTCATTACAGAAAAAGAAGCACAGAGTGTGAAAGGCAGTGTTAACACCGTGTGCACTTACATTCACACGTCTTTAGAAAATCAACGGCTACAATAGAGAGCTGTGTATTTCAGCTGCTTCATGAATCGTCCAAACAGATGCAAAACAGAAACCCTGTGAAGAGAAACTCCATCTTATGTATACAGATAAGGTCTCAGTGCTGCTTGATATACAGTATGTGCTCTCATGTTCCTGATTTATGTATCTTATAGAGGGGCATACATGGGATTTAGATTATTCCGTAAATCTTTTAATCTGGAAAGCACTTTGAGCTTAAGTTTGACAAGTGCTATATAAATAAAATGATTATAATTACTACACTAGTTGGCTGCTTATCTCTCTACTTTCTTATGTAAAATGAAAAATGAAGCAGTAAAACATAGCCTCCACTGGTTAATATGTGGTAAATATGTGAATAATAACTACTGACAACTAGACGGGCAGCAAACATTATCCACTGTCAGTCTGGAAACATACTGTCCGAGCCGTGGCCTGAACAAAGAAACATGACTCTGCAGTGTACTGTGGGCCGTCACACTTTGGTTTATGTGTGAATGTGTTCTTGCGAAGGAAGCTGGAATAAACTCGCTCGTATGGACCCGTAGTCCCCCGGTGATATCCCTATATAAATATGTGTCGTCTGCAGAATTATGATAAGATATTTAGTTGTTTTCCATAATCTGTGCTAGTGGGAGCAGAAACATGTCGTCGCTGTACGCTCAGATGTATAATTCATTACCAATCGACACAAAATAGTCCCTGTTCTTCAAGTAGGACTCAAACCAGCTTAGCACCGTGCCAGACGGTCCCACCCAGTGCTCCAGTCTGTCCAGTAACACGTTGTGGTCGACCGTGAGAGCCTGCTTCTGGGTGTCTGTGTACGAGGCAGTGGGTCCACGCCCAGCAGGAGAAAGAAGAGGCATGTTGGGGGAAGTAGAAGTAGGGCAGGGACCCCGTCTGTCTCATTTGAATGGCGGTAATTTGAGATGCGACAGTGCAGCTTAGTGGCATCCATTAACATCACATGCAGTCGTCTGATTTCAGCTTGTTAGAGATATCCCTGAGAGGGGAGGTGGAGGGAGGCTGATGAAGCAAACTTTTGGCGACCTTGCTGGCCTTATCGGTCTCGTCAGCCCGGTTCTCCCGCTTTGTCGTCTTCATTATCGGCAAGGTTGTTGTTACAGAGTGTATTGTGCAGTTGTCCGGGGGGAATATGAATCCCAAAAGAGGTGGAGAGAGGAGGAGGAATTAGGAGACTGATCCATGAGCTGGTTCAGTACTTTAACTCTAGATCTGTTTGTGTGGAGGCCTTCTACATCCCCAGAACAGAGAGAAGTTATCAATGATTCCTTTCAGACAGCAGGTTTCACAGATGTGTTGACTCCTCAGAGGCTGCTGTTGATCTCTCTGTTGACTGTCGGACTGTGCTCATGTTTTCGGTGGACAGTGAACTGAACGTATCCGTTTGCAACTAATGAACGTGAGTCTGAGCGTTGTTACCTGTTCCCGAGGGGTTAACAACGCTCACATTCAGTTTCATTAGGTGCAACTGCCTTCTGTAGCTGGCAATTTGATGAGCGAGCAAGTGTTAGTCGCGAGCGCGTAGGGAGGGTCGAGCTCACGCTCATCACATTTGTGCACGCGGTGCAGAAATGCTCCCTTCCGAGGATGGTTTTCCTCTCGTATCACGTGCACGCACCTGGTTTTTATGTGCGAGACTAGTTTCAAATTCCAAGTTCTTTATTATCATATGCGCAGCAGTTACAACAAAGTAGTCGTTGGCAATGAAAGTCTTGAATCTCAGGCTCCCTTCAACAATACCCATTAAGTACGTATAAAAAAAGAGAAGCAAAGTAAATTGTAGTAAACTAACTAACTTTAAAGCAAAAATAGACAAGAAGTCAAAAGTGCTCATGACAAAGTGAGGAAACTCCATATGCTGATGATTGAAAGCTTAAGCTAATAAGTGAGTTGACCTTGAGCTAAGCTTGTCAATATATAATGAGACAATATAAAAACTAAATCAATAGTTTAAAGTAGCCTAAAGTATATAAAGTGACTAGTCTATGAGAAAATGAGCCTACTTCTCTCTTGATTTATTACCTCAGTAAACATTGTAAACATGAGTTTATGGTCTCAATCGCTAGTTTCAAGTCTTCTTCAGTACAGCATGATGTTCATTTAGTAAATTATGGTCCCATTTAGAGTCATATAGACCATAAAGCAGGGGATGCTTTAGGGCGGGGCTACCTTGTGGTTGACAGGTTGCTAAGACGGCGTTGTCCGGTCTGGGAGTTGTCTGTGTTTTCGTCTTTCACAGTGTGATTTCACTTCACGAAACTTACATTTTGGTCGCCTAAAAATGTCTTATTCAGCGTTTGGTTGTACTTAGCTCCACCCTCTCGTGTCACTTCTGGTTGCAAATAACCAAGATGGCGACGGTGAAAATGCTGAACTCGAGGCTTCAAAACGGCAGTCCACAAACCAATGGGTGACGTCACGGTGACTGCGTCCACTTCTTATATACAGTCTAAGGTTGAAGTACAGTTTTGCACTTATCTTTAGGTTTAGCACGCAGCAGGTAGCGATCCCATTCACTGTGCATGACTTCTCTCGTTTTGTGTCAGTGAATCTTGGGAAAGTCGAGGTGTTATTTAGAGAGAGCCGTCCTCTTAAATGTTGTCAAGTTGAATTCTGATGATCTAACTCACCGTCACAAGACATTGGCAGAGTGTCGTGGAGTTCAGAACACTTCTCCGGTGTAAATTATCTCGAGTATGCCAATCTTCTGTAACAATTTATGACAGTCCTTTGCACTTCAGAGCGAGCAGTGAGGCGTAGTGTTGTCCAGGGCACACTTCTGTCTGTGGTCCTTATATTAAATAATGTGAGCAGCAGACGGCAGTTCAAAGTGGTTATTCGCAACCAACAGAGAATTGTCATAAATTATCCTCCCAATGATTTAGTTGTCATAGGAAACCTCCTTTAAGGTTGTGTAATTCTGCTGTATGCTGTACTGTATTTCATAATATGTTCTTTTTTGGTGATCTCTAGTGAAAGCCCCTGTGATCAGACCTCCGACCAAGTCTTTGTCTACCCTGTCGCTCCTCCTTCCCCTTCACCTTCATCCTCTGATCCCAGGTAAAACCACACATTAAACACAAATATACAGGTCACTACCGAGTTCTTTGAAAGCAGCTTATCTTTTTACCAACTGACTGTGTGTGTGTGTGTGTGTGTGTGTGTTACCCTTTAAACCCTATATTACCTTAGAGAGGCAGTAATTGCTCTGTGTGAGACACAGCTGCAAAGGCTTTAAATACAGTTACAATGGAGACCAAAGTATTTTGTCTCATTTTTCATCCGATTTGACTGTTATCAGGCCATTAAATAGGCGTTATCAGTCGCTGTAAGCACCATAGATGTGGGTCAGTAGGGGCCTACTACGCCTACTACGTTGTAAAAGAGAAAGTGAAACTTAAAAGTAACACGTTCTAACATGTAAAACTGAATGAAACGTCACGTTTTGAACACAAACAAAAAGGCTTATGCAACAAAACCACAACTTCTTTAGATTTAGGGAACAAACTACAACTTCTTTAGGTTTAGGCAATATAACTACAACTTCTTTAGGTTTAGGCAAAAAAAAACCAGTTAGGTTTAGGTAACAAAACTACAACTTCTTTAGGTTTAGGTAACACAACTACAACTTCTTTAGGTTTAGGTAACACAACTACAACTTATTTAGGTTTAGGTAACAAAACTACACCTTCTATAGGTTTAGGCAAAAAAATAGTTAGGTTTAGGCAACAAAACTACAACTTCTTTAGGTTTAGGCAACAATTATAACTAAGTAGGCCCCTATTGACCCACATTTATGGGGCTTATTGCGACTGATAACGCCTTTTTAATAGCCTGACAACAGTCTAATCACCTTTTATATTTCTCTGAAGTTTTTGAGCTTACATAATACATAAAACAGATATACAGAAGAATAACCTCCAGAGAGCAATATTGTGTTGTGTTTCAGTCAAGAAAGTGGATGTCAGGTTGCATTATGACATCCATATAGAGTATATGGCTGGTGCTGTGGGAAGGGCTCGGCTCGTTCTGATTGGTTGAGCAAGTATGCAAATGTCGTAGCGCTGCTTCACAGTTTGAGATGTCAAGCCTATAGAGCCTGTTAGAGGGCAAAGCCTGCATGAAGTAGAACTGCATAATTCTGAAGCGTGTTTATGCATAGGTGTGTGTGGGTGTATAAATACATGAATAATATTTTCTATCTGCATTTTTCCACAGTTCCCTTTCCTTCGAGAAACAGCAAAAGTGTTACTATACTGTTTGTTATGGTGGTGTGTGTGTGTTGCCAGTGTGTGTCTGTGGACAACACATTTTTCTGCTTGCCCTGCCTCCATATGAAATCCTTTTAACCATATTTACACACACACTCACACAGATTAAATTCTCACCTGCAGAAACCTGTTAGAGCAGCTGTCTGCTGATGCTCAGATCATACAGAGAGAGAACAGATTCAGTGAGAGAGGAGACGGTGAAGAGTTTCTCTCTAATCACTGTTTTTTAGGATAAGTCTGGTGTTATCCTATATTTTTCTTATTGTCAACAAATCCCATGAAAGGACCCAAACCAACAATGTGTGAATCTTTGTGGCTCTCGAGCCCATTTATTCCCGCAGCAAACCTTCCTCAGAGGAGTAAGGACTGTTTACAGTGGCGGATTAATCCACATTTGGTGCTCCAGAGAGTATTTGTGGCATCAGGATGGTGTATGAGTCAAAATAAACTAGTGTGTGTGTTCATGGTGATGAAGGAACATGTCAGCCAGTGCAACAGTGATGTGTTTTAAAGCTCTATGGCACAGAGAAAAGATATATCAGGCTTTGATACACACATAATAAATATTAGTACATGGGATTTGTTGTTCAGATAAAGGTAGAATAGTCTTATCCTTTAAAAAATTGTAATGTATGGCTATTGTTACACCACTTCCAGTGTTATTTAAACCCTAACCGTGATCTTTTCCTAACCTAATTAAGTAATTTTGTTGCCTAAACCTAAGGAAGTTGTTTCCTGTGAAGACGGAAGTTTATTTTTAAAAGACTGTATGTATGCAACAAGCGGAAAATTGACACAAACGAACGAAAAGGAGGAACAAATTTTTTGTAAGATATCATACGAACCGTTGTATGAGAATATGTTGCAGAATAATGGGAAGAAAACCGTATGGAGAATGCTTGGAACGGCTCATGATCCGAAGCATACCACATCATCTGTAAAACACGGTGGAGGCAGCAGGATGGCATGGGCATGCATGGCTTCCAATGGCACTGGGTTACTAGTGTTAATTGATAATGTGACTGAAGACAGAAGCAGCCGGATGAATTCTGAAGTGTATAGGGACATACTGGATTTTATATGGAGGCAGTGCAAGCAGAAAAATATGGCGTCCACAGACACACACACTGCAAACAGTATAGTAACACTTGGCTGTTTCTCGAAGGAGAGGAAACTGTGAGGAAGGCAGACAATGCCTGCAAAGGATTATCGACAAACAGTTTCTTTATGATTATGTTAATTTGTCCAATTACATTTGAGCCCCCTGAAAATAGGTGACTGTGTATAAAAATGGTGTTCAACCCATTGAATTAAAGCTGAAAGTCTGCACTTCAGTTGCATTTAATTCCATTGTGGTGGTGTACAGAGCCAAAATAATTAAAAACCGTCACTGGTGGCTAAGAGAGCGAGAGAGAGAGAGAGAGAGAGAGATTAAATGTCATTTTGTGATTTTGGTGAATTTAAACACACTATTTTTAGCAGTATTGTTGTATGCATGTAACGGCTGACCGACAATAACAGATTTTTGAAAAAGTGAGACACATAACGGCATGTTATGTTCAATTTAACAGTTTTGTTCCTATAGTGTGTGGAGAGCAACGATTTGGCCAAAACGGCACATCACACACTACCAGATTCATTCATCAACAACAAGAGTCCCCGAATAAAAAAAAAACGTAAATCTTGCAAAATCCCTCGCGATGACTTTAGTGTAAACAAACACGACGGACAACAGGCAGGAAGAATTAGCGATGTTACTACTTTGTACTGAAAATTGATGATGGATGGATGGATGAAGTCATGGCAACAGTAGCTAAAATCACCTTGATTCAAGTACAGTATAGTGTGTGTCCTCCAGTTACCAAAAACATAGACAACAAAAACTATTCTTCCATTAAGTACATGTTAATCCGACCATCTCTTTTTTCCTGATCACATAATGTAATGTGTTTACTCATCAGGATCAGTGCTCTTTTGTACCATTTCAGTAATGATTGGTAGTTATTAGTATAAACATAAGTGGGCTCGCTGCACTGACAGCGGCGCTAAAGTTAATTGACCCTGGCTGGTTGGTTTAGAGTTTAATTATGTGATGTTGTAGCCACCAACACTTTGATTATCAGCCACTGAAATAACAATGCAGACAATATGACAATGTGGTAACATAAACATTTACGGGATCATAATATTTCCCCTGGTGTTTGAGCTGCTCTGTGGGTATAAAACGTGAACATATAAAGATTAGCATACCAAATCCATAAAGGAACAGGTACAATGTGAGTATAGGCAGAGCAACACTGATCCTAACAACACTTCCCTTTGGCTATGTGTGAGTGTGCACGCACGTGTGTGTGTGTGTGTGTGTTTGTGCATGTGTGTTGGCGGGCTGATTTGCAATGCTGAGTGCACCGAGTGGGAGGACGAGGAGGAGAGATGAGACCGAGAGGCAGGGGCCGAGTGAGGGAGAGATGGGTTTAGGAGAAAGACAGAGTCAGAAAAAAACAGTGGATGGAGAGAGAAATGCATGTCAGAGCACTCGAGAGTCACAGCGATCCACCGTACTTAGACACACACACACTAACAGAGTAGCGGTTTGCCCACGCAGGGCCAGGGGTGAACGTTATTCCTCCCACTATAATTACCTCTCTCTCTTCTGCTCTCCATCCCTCTGTCTCTGACACCTACACACCAAACATTTTGTTTTTTTAAATGATTTTTGAGCTGATAGCTTCGCATGCCGTCGGTTTACACTTCAGCATCAGGAGGAAATCTGTTTAAGAGCAGACGCAATCAGGCTCTGAGGTCAGGGGATTTCTGAAATATCACTGAGGTATGTTTCAGGAGAGAAAACTTAGTGACTATTTCTGGGAGATGTGGCAGAAATGACGATGCATTGTCATTATTTAGTGTATCGTGTGAAGTGTATTGGAAACCAGACTGAACAACATTAACAAACCAAGAAAACTGAACATGGGTTCCCCCGCCTTCACCCAATGTCAGCTGGGATCGGCTCCAGCCCCTCCGCAACCCTGAATAGGATAAGCGGTTACAGATAATGGATGGATGAAAAGTGAACATGCTTGCCTTTCTCATGGATTATACTGTATGTCAGGGGGAGGTTGGTATGCACAGGAGAGCTGCTTTTATCACTGTGGAACCATAGCTAGATAGACCATGTGATACAGTCAAAACAACAGACTTGTGGTCGACACAAGGGGTTAATAGTAGTCCTTAGTGATGCGTTGGTTCAACAAGCCCATGGTTCGGTTTGTGTTACAGTTTTTGGGTCGCTTTTTGGGCCATTTCCAACGTGTTTGAACTCCAAAATATCTGATTTGATTTGATGTAGCTGTACAGCGTAACTTCTCTGAGACAGCCTCATGAAACTTTACAGCCACAAACTAGAGACCTAGAGCATTCAGAGGATGGATGGATCAAACTATAGGACCTAGAGCATTCAGAGGATGGATGGATCAAACTAGAGACCTAGAGCATTCAGAGGATGGATGGCTTTACTAGCTAGATGGACAATAAGGGGGTTTCTAAGCAGTTTACACAACACAAGGGCTCACCATCCAATCGCCGAAAAATGCAGAAATCTCCAAATGTCCAAAGTTTTTGATCCCAAATCACAGCATGGCTTTTTCTATAGTGTTCCTCAAGGTCTTGGTGTCTTAATGTGGTATTTTGGAGGGATTATTGATCATTTTTAT
>CAKAKR010062135.1:2872-33890 GCA_916700685.1 Adelosebastes latens | reverse complement strand
GGATAAGCGGTTACAGATAATGGATGGATGAAAAGTGAACACGCTTGCCTTTCTCATGGATTATACTGTATGTCAGGGTGAGGTTGGTATGCACAGGAGAGCTGCTTTTATCACTGTGGAACCATAGCTAGATAGACCATGTGATACAGTCAAAACAACAGACTTGTGGTCGAAATCCAAAATATATGATTTGATTTGATATAGCTGTACAGCGTAACTTCTCTGAGACAGCCTCATGAAACTTTACAGCCACAAACTAGAGACCTAGAGCATTCAGAGGATGGATGGATCAAACTAGAGACCTAGAGCATTCAGAGGATGGATGGCTTTACTAGCTAGATGGACAATAAGGAGGTTTCTAAGCAGGTACACAACACAAGTGTTCGCCATCCAATAGCCGAAAAATGCAGAAATCTCCAAATGTCCAAAGTTTTTGATCCCAAATCACAGCATGGCTTTTTCTATAGTGTTCCTCAAGGTCTTGGTGTCTTAATGTGGTATTTTGGAGGGATTATTGATCATTTTTATCAATTCTCCAGTGGTAAAAAATGGTTAAATTTAGCACCAAATCTGTGTAACAAATGGCATCAACCCAAAAAGTGCTGCAACAACTTATGAGACATAATAGAGCATGGGGATGAATGACCATCATAATGTTCTAAACACTTAAATAATTCATACATTCATTCATTCATGTTTATTTTGAATTTATTACTAGATCAACTTGACACACAGTGCTGAGCTGCATCTCAAATTAATCTCCAGGTTTCCAGCTTTCAGATGATGTACACCACTTCTATGTGACATCTACTGCTGACCTGCTATCTCCCCCTAAAGAAGACTAAAACGGCTCTATTGTGGTTCTCAGAGCGTTAATGCATCTGCCTCCTCTACTTGTTTAAAGTTGGGGAAAGATGGTGGTCATGGTTAAAAGAAACATTGTTTAAAAGAAATGTTTGCTGTTGGTAGGAGACGGGGTGCAAACGGTGGTCTCTGGTCTCAAAGAAAGATAAGATAAGATAATTTCCCGAGGGGAAAACCGCTATGCAGCAGTTGCAGTACAAACTAGGAAAGAGTGGAAATATACCAAATATAAGTGTGTTGTCCAGCTCTCCACATGAGGTAGATGAGTTGTACAGTTTAATTGCCACCGGAAGAAAAGGATCTCCTGCGGTGCATTGTGGTGGTTACAGTCTACTGCTGACAGACCAGCACATCATGGAGAGAATGAGAGTCATCCTCCTCTCTGACACCACCACTAAAGAATCCAGCTCCTCCGCAGGACGGAGCCAGTTGAGCTTGTTGATTCCGTTGCCGTTGACTACCCTCACCCTGCTGCCCCAACACACCACAGAAACGATCATAGCGCCGGCTACCACGGACTGGTAGAACACCCTCAGCATATACTGCAGACATTGAATGAGCAGAGCCTCGGTGTTCTTAGCCCAGTCCGGCTTGTACTTGTGGAACTGTTTCCACATCCACCCCCTGGATGGAAACAGGTGTAGTGAACCACCAACTCCTTTATCTTACCAGTGTTAAGCTGCAGGTCGTTCAGCCCACACCGCTCAGTGAAGCAGTCCACTATGCCCCTGTGCTCAGCAGAGTCATCCGAGGACTTCTGTAGGTGGCAGGACTTGGAGTTGTAGCTAAAGTCTGAGGTGTAGAGGGTCATCAGAAACCAGAATGCTTCCGATGCCCAAATCTTGTCCCGTTGTCTCCAGATTCTACATAGATGCAGAATCTGTTTTTAGAGCATATGTCTGCTACCAGTTTCTTCACTTTTTTGATCATTCTGAGTGACTTTCACATACCTTCTGCTTCCTCTTGTTTTGTCATGAGCTTGTCCTACTTTGCCACCCATCAAAATGCTTCCTTCTCCTTTTCTCTACCGGTGTCTCGCTCATGCTCGTTATCTCAGTGTTCCACTCGTCAACTGTTTACCTAGCAAGGATCCAAACATATACCAGATAAGTGAATGCAGTGAAGAGGTTACCAAAAGGTTGTGACTCATAGTTTTGACATCCAAAGGCAGGCAGTAATCATTTGCATCATTACAGGGAGGTTAAAGATTCTCATTCAGGGAAAAATATTTCATTTAGAAAGAAATGTTAAAGAAGAAGAGTAAGAAGTATTAACAGACCACATGGTTCCCATCCTCTACAGAACATACATTCCCGGGGCTATTTGGAAGCTGAAGAATAGTCTGGAAACATTCAGTGTTGGTTGTAAGCCGTCTCTGGCTGAGATAGAGTTGGTTTAGTGACTGTGTTTCCTTTGTTCTGCTGTAGTTCTTCCCAGAGGCAGCGGGTAAACAGTGACAGCTCTGCTGTTGATGCTTTAACACACAACACAACACCTATGGCCAGCAAACTCAGCAGGTTAGTATCCTCTCAGACACACACACACACCCTGTAGAGTGTCTTTATGTGTAGTTTTAATGTGTTCAAGCTGCTCTTTATTGTTTTTATTAGCAAATCAGACCCTCCATGAGTACGACAACAACACAACGGGTGATTTGACAAGTTGACGTGACAGAAAAAAAACGTGCATTAATCACATTCAAAGGATAGCAAACAGAGACTTAGTGTTACAGGCTCAAAACTACATGTACTTTTCAAGTGTACTAAAAACAATAGGGAGCCCGTTATGTCAAATTGAATACTTGTCTAAAGGTGTCATCATGTTGTATTTTATATTACCTGTCGTTATGCTGTTCCTGGTCTGTGTTTTGCAGGGCGGGTTGCATCCACCGTTCCAACACCACTGCTGCTGATTTTAAACCAAAACTGAGGTCAGTACATTTACAAACGCATATTTGTACCGTTATTTAAATCAACAAATCCTCAATACATCACAGGAGTTAAACATTGAAATACAAAAAAATATACTTTAAAATTAGAATTATATATAAATATATATTATCTCTTTTATGTAAATGGGCAACCCTGCCTCCTACAAAATTACGGTCCCATAAAACTAAACTGCATTCTCAATAACGTTTCGAGGGAAATGTATTTTCTCCTGGATTACGGTCGCCGTTTTAAACAGTTTTTAACAGTTTTAAACAGTTTTAAACAGTTTTAAAGATGTTGTTAACGTTGTAAATGAAACAAAACAATACATGCAACAAAGCTACTCGGTTAGATTTAGTTAAAAACATCATAGTTTGGCTTAAAATTACTGTTTGTTACATTTTTAAGCACATATCTGGTGGTCAGAGGTCAAGGGACCCCTTTGAAAATGGCCATGACAGTTTTTCCTCGCCAAAATTTGGAGCGTTATTTAACCTCCTTCACGACAAGCTAGTATGACATGTTGGTACCAATGGATTTATTAGGTTTTCTAGTTTCATATGATGCCAGTATTTTCACCCCAAAAATCACAAGTTGCGTTAATGCGTTAAAGAAATTAGTGCCGTTAAAACAAATTTGCGTTAACGCGTTATTATCACGTTAACTTTGACAGCCCTATTACAAAAGTATTTGCGATACGTCAAAAACAAACGTGACGAAATACGTTTCGTTCTCAAAATCCCAACGCAGTTTTGTTGTATTGGAAAGTCAAACAGCTGTCAATATAATGCGGTCCAAAGCAAAACATACTGTAGCTAAACTTGACATAAATATGATTCATTCCTGGGATGTTGTGTTGGATTGCGTTAGATTGCAGAGATGTATCCAACTGACTGTGAAGTCCGTGTAAGAGGTTGTTTTCAACTTAACCACATACAGTTTCTACTCTATGTACTTCTAAATAGATAAACTAAAGATAGAAGCAGCTTTCTCATAAATGGACTAGTACTTTTGGCATCTTTTGGCAGTTGTCCTCTCATCACTAACCTTATTTAATCTACCACATACAAATGCCAACAGATGACGTTACAGGCCAGGGTGTGAGAAAGCAGCCAAAGAGGTGCGATGTGTTCTTCTATTGTTGGTTTGATGAGTCTCTTTGTGTGAGTGAGAGTTCTACTTAGAGTTTTCATTCATTAGCGACCCCTTGCGCACAGTTCTTGTGATATTGTCAGTTTGAGTCTCTATGTCACATCCCTCTGCTCATTAAAACATACTGGTACTCATCAAAGCAAAACAGTACTCTGCTCATTAAAACACTGTTGCACTGACAAAAGGAGTATATGCAGGTTTTTTTCTCTGTACCCTGGACAGGCCAGTCTGCTTGTCAGTGTGTGTGTGTGTGTGTGTGTGTGTGTGTGTATGTGTGTGTGTGTGTGTGTGTGTGTGAGACAGAGAGAGAAAGTTCTTGACCAAAGTTTTCCACCGAGAAGTACGGGAGGTCATGAGGTTCATTCTGTTCAAAGCTGCTCATCAATGTGAATCTCTCATTTGTTTAGAATGACCAGCTGTTCTAACATATTTGTACATTTCTGCATATTCAAACTACAACACAGATGTATATATTATATACTTGCTAAAGAGTAGTTCACTTCTATTCTTCTTATTGTAGAATTATTTTCTTCTCAACTTAGGGTGGCCGTCGGTTGTCAAAGTTAGATTTGCTCTTGTAGAACTAAAATCATAATAACACACGTACTGGAAAATTCATACGAAAGTCTGTATATAAAACTATTGAAAAATATATATATATTTAGCTAATTAGTAGCAAAATCTAACGGATTATTCTGCTTCAATCCATATTTGTCGGCGTTTCGCCTTCCAAAAACAACATTTTCACTGCGTTCAAAAACTAATTTGCTCTCCTGCTTGAGCAATCTACCAACACCATAAATTACATTTATTTAACCACAATAACAAAAATTTGGCTCTAACACTGTTATGTAAGGGATAATGTACAGCGAGCCAGTCATTGTTGTAAAATAAACCCCGACAGGGCGATGCCCCGACGCTTGTATCGCCCTGAAGGGATTTATTTCACAACAATAACCCGCTAGCTGTACATTATCCCGCTTATCACACGACTACTTACTTAAGAAATCCATCATTTGACACAAAAACGGTCTGCCAGAGTCCAACATCAGGACTTCGCCCATAGCAACGGTCTGTTATACATAGCAATGGTCTGTTATACATAGCAACGGTCTGTTATACATAGCAACGGTCTGTTATACATGGTAACGGTCTGTTATACATAGCAACGGTCTGTTATACATAGCAACGGTCTGTTATACATGGTAACGGTCTGTTATACATAGCAACAGTCTGTTATACATAGCAAAAAGTCTGTTATACATAGCAACGGTCTGCTTTAAAGTAATAACAGACTGTAGAACGCTGTGATTGACCAATCAGAATCGAGTATTCAACATTCGGGTCGCGGGGGCAACAGCACCAGCAGGGGACCCCAAACTTCCCTTTCCCAGGCCACATTGCCGTGTAATAATACATTATAAAATATATTTTGAACATTTGAAATGGCTGTAAGTGTAGAGTGAACAGAAACAGTAAGTGGTTGAACAGCTCTTCTGTTTGTGTGGATCTCTTTGTCCAGACAGGAAAAGAGCCAAAAGACGAGTGAAACGGAGAGGGAGCAAGAAAAAGGTAACACACACACACACACACACACACACACACACCTGTCAGCTCAGCTCTGTGAGTAACACGAAATTTAAATGAATCTTAAAATCAAGCGTCAAGCCGTAGCAGCCACGTATAGGACAAAGAAACGTGTGTGTGGGTAAGGAAGAGAAACAAGACAGCTCCTGTGTCTCCAGACAGACTGTTTTCTCTCTCTGACACATATTTTCTCAACCTCTGTCTCCTCGCGCTCACTTTGCATGCTGGGAGCCGGGTGTGTGGGATCCCGAGCTGTCTGTTTTGTCAGCTTCACTGTGGTTTTATTCTCTTTGGGAACTTGCATGTTTTCGCTTCATGATCTGGTTCAGTTCCGTTTCTCACTCGGCGCCGAGTTTGCCAGCAGTTTTGCGTTTGATTCCGGTTTCGGTGCTTCGCATATTGAGCTGAACACAACCCAGTTCTCGCTGTCAGTGATTAAAAGTGTTTATGGAAATCAGTCCCACTTTGCAACAACAGCAACTAATAGAGTGAGCTGTTATTTCGGAGGGAGACATGCTGAGAGCCAGCCGTCTTCAGAGGAAAGTAGTCCTAACAACTTGTTGTTCATACACATACATAAGTTGACATCTTTAAAGGAGTTCTTATATATTTATGTTTACTCTGAGCCATATATTCCACGGAGGTTTGGCACAGTGAGGAGGTGTCAACACAGGCACTACAGCAAAAGTTGAACCAGGATCAGGGGATGGGTTCTCTGGCTGTCAAAGTTAACGCGATAATGACGCAAATTAGTTTTATTTTTTAGGTTGTAGTGGGCTCAGTGTTAAAGCTAGAGTGAAGATACTGGTATCATATGAAACTAGTAAACCTCATGAATCCATCGGTACCAACCATGTCATACTAAGGAGGCTAAATAACGCTCCAAACGTACGCTAAATGTTGGCGAGGAAAATCCCATGTTATGATTTAAGCATATTTTTTATGCTAAATGCAGTACCTGTGAGGGTTTCTGGACAATGTATGTCATTGTTTTGTGTTGTTAATTGATTTCCAATAATAAATATATACATACATTTACATAAAGCAGCATATTTGTCCACTCCCATGTTGATAAGAGGATTAAATACCTGAGATATTATAATCTATTGCCAGTTTTTCCCTAACACAATACGCAGGTGCCAGAGGTACATTGAAAGAGATTTGATTGCTATAATCATTTGTGCTCTCTACACTGAGAAGAGAGCCCTTCTCAGAGAGACTGTACTGTACAGGATGATGGAGGAAAAAATGTTCTGTGCTTGTTGTCCTTGTAAAAAATGACCTCTAAAGTTCAGCTGAAGCTAATATGTGACTTCAGTAGTCTGAGTGGCCTATTTGAGAGGGAATCTTTGTCCTGGCAGTCAATTGTAGGTTTATTGCTGGTGTTTTGTCCTGGCAACAAGCACACATGACTACATGACGTATCCTTCCACTGCATGCACGAGGACACAGACTGTGGACATATTAAGGATCTCTATTAAGCATCTCTTATGCCGAGTACACACTAGAATAAGGCTCATTTTGGGCCCGATCCCGCCTCCCGACAATCGTCAGCAAAGCCCTTATTTTTTGATGGTTCTAAAGATGATATTTCCAGATGTTCCTGTGGTGTGAGTGAGGTATGTTAAGACTGTTTTTTTACATCCCGTGATCAGCTCGGAAGTCCGTCCTGGCCCCGCGATTTCCCACATATTAAACATGTTCAACATTTACGATCGGATATCTTGCTGTGGAAAATCTTGTTTTTGAAAGGCTAAACGCCAACAAATATGGATTGAAGCAGAATAATTTGTTCGAATTTGCTACTAAGTAGCAAAAAATATATATATATAACTTTGCAGGTTGCAGGTTGGAGTCTGGCTTGGAGCCTTTCTGTGTGGAGTTTGCATGTTCTCCTGGGCTGCTTCGGGTTCCCCGGTTAGGTTAATTGTTGGACAGCCGATGACGCAGTCATAAAGTATAGTAGTAAGATGGAGCTCAGAAATGGGAGACCAACTTGTTGATTTGTGGCAACAACATAAGTGTTTATTAAACGTGTCTCCATGACTTCATCCATTTATTTTTATTTTTTCTTCGTGAATTTTCAGTACAAAGTAGAGCAAAAACTAACATCGCTAAATCTTCCTGCCAGTTGCCATGTTTGTTTACACTAAAGTCACGTTTGATCGCGAGATATTTTGCGAGATTTTTTTTAAGTGGGGACACATCTGTTAAGATTTGAAAAATCTTTTAGCCTTTATGCATGTGAGTGTTGTATTAAGATAGATTTGACATTTCTTTAGCTGTTGGCTGTTCTCATTGAAATGAATGGGGAGGCTGTGTTTTCTGACACCTTCTCAGTGTGAACACAGACTGAACCTGAACGCTTGTTGACCAGCATATGGACGGCTAGCATGATGTTTTCCTCAATTTGCATAATTTGTTTTAAGATGAAGCAGATTAAGTCGTGGAAACGTTTAAACTCCGTCTGTCTTTCTTTCTGTCCGACACACATTCATCTTCGACTTCTAATTTCTCCTCTCTTTCATCCTCACGCTCTCGCTCACACGTCACTTGCTCCATTGAACTCTCAGTTTGATGCAGTCAACCTGTCTGACCCTTATGGGAGCTGTCTGTGTGTGTGCGTGTGCGTGTGCGTGTGCGTGTGCGTGTGTGTGTGCCTAATTTATGAGTGTGTGAGAGACAGAATGAGGGAGGCAGGTCTTTGCATTTCAGAAATCTCTCCTCTCTTCCTCTCTTCTCCACTCTTCTTCTCCAGTCTTCCTCTCCCTCTCCTTTCATGTCTTCCTCTCATCTTCCTCTCCTTTCCCTCTCCTCTCATGTCTTCCTCTCCTCTTCCTCTCCTCTCCAGTCTTCCTCTTCTCTCATGTCTTCCTCTCTTCCTCTAATTTCTTCATCTCCTCTCCAGTCTTCATTTCCTCTCCTTCTCCTCTCCAGTCTCCCTCTCCTCTTTCTCTCCTCTCTAGTCTCCCTCTCCTCTTCCTCTCCTCTCAAGTCTTCCTATCCTCTTGCTCTCCAGTCTCCCTCTCTTCTTCCTCTCTTCCTCTTCCTCTCCAGTCTTCCTGTCCTCTCTTCCTCTCCAGCCTTCCTCTCCTCTCTTCCTCTCCTCTTCCTCTCCTCTCCAGTCTCTCTCTCCTCTCCTCTCTTCCTCTCCAGCCTTCCTGTTCTCTCTTCCTCTCCCTCTCATCTCCAGTCTTCCTCTCCTCTCCTCTTCCTCTCCTCTCTTCCTTTCCAGCCTTCCTGTCCTCTCTTCCTCTCCATCTCATCTCCAGTCTTCCTCTCCTCTCCTCTTCCTCTCCTCTCTTCCTCTCTTCCTCTCCTCTCCAGTCTTCCTCTCCTCTCTTCCTCTC
The DNA here is from genome assembly GCA_916700685.1 of Adelosebastes latens. Classification (NCBI taxonomy): domain Eukaryota; kingdom Metazoa; phylum Chordata; class Actinopteri; order Perciformes; family Sebastidae; genus Adelosebastes; species Adelosebastes latens. Next base: position 25,006 of record CAKAKR010062135.1, on the reverse strand, counting down.
CTCTCCAGTCTCTCTCTCCTCTCCTCTCTTCCTCTCCTCTCCAGTCTTCCTCTCCTCTCTTCCTCTCCCTCTTCCTCTTCCTCTCCTCTCTTAAGACAGCCTCTCATTTGCTCTGGTTTACTTAATTCCTTCCCTCGGCTAGATTCATTTAATTCCTACATTCAGAGTGTGTGTTGGGTTTTGTGGTGTGTGTGTTGTTTTTGATTTGTCTTGCAGCCACAAAAGCTCTTAGAGATTTTTGAAGTCTGCTCCCTCTCTCTCTCTCTCTCTCTCTCTCTCTCTCTCTCTCTCTCTCCCTCTCTCTCTCTCTCTCTCTCTCTCTCTCCCTCCTATCCCCCTCTCTCTCCCACACACACACACACACTCACACTAAGCCTAACATAACTGGATTAGGACTCAGCTATTTAGAGAGAGAGGGAGTGAGAGCGAGTATTGAGGTCAACCTAATAAACATTCATCTCATATGTGAGCCTGCTTCAGCCGTACACACACACACACACACACACACACACACACACACACACACACACACAGCATGTGTTTCAGACACCAACTAATGACATCAACACACCGTGTCGTCTGGATGACGACGGACATTATAATCATGACACTTTTATTGTCTTTGATGGTATATACTATTTTAATTCCATAATGTATATATCCATGTTTTTATTAGAATGTGAAAGTTTAGGATATCACAATATTTACATTAAATAAATAAAAGAAAAATATTAGGTCAGCAACTAATGATTATTTTCATTATTAATTAATCTACTGATTATTTTCTTAGCTAATCAGTTAATTGTCTTGTCTATGAAATGTCAGAAAACTGTGAAAAACGGACAATATCCCAAAACTCTTGTATCATATAGAATCCTTGCAGCCATCTGAAGGCATCACATTAATTAATCTCATTTTAGTTCACGGGCCACATAGAGCCCAATTTAATCTGGAGTGGGCCGGACCAGTAAAACCATTGCATAACAAGCTATAAATAACAACACCTCCAAATGTCCCCTTTCTTTTAGTGTAAAGAGTGCAAGCGAGAAAAGAAAGTACTGAAAAGATTCACAGTTAATGAATTAATGATTCATTTACAAAACAGATGCTGTTTTCCTCAAGTTCATTTATCTCCTCTTTTCTCAGTTGTCCTTGCAGGTTTTTGTATTTTACGCCACGATGAGTGTGATAGTAGTGCATAATATGATATTTCCATGAGCACTGGAAGGTGTTGTGAACACACCAAGCACACTGGCTTCCTGTTAACCTCTGTGAAGAATTAGGAACTGGTCCATTTGTCTTGGAAATAGCAAACGGCTTCAAACCACATCCTCATTTACATGCTTCCAGGAGTTTCTATTGACTCTGAAACTGTTTGACTTCTCTTCTCTAATAGTCTCTCTCTCTCTCTCAGATATGCTAGAGATGTTGATCGAGTGTGTGAAGAACAAGGACGAGAAGAAGGTGAGTTTCATGAGCCAGTCCATCATCAATGTTTCAATATTGATCCATCACAGATGGAGTCTGAAGCAGACCAACCTGAGTACCATTAATTGCCATTAATTGCAATTGATATAATTTGAGAGGAGTAAATATTAGTGTCTGCTGTCACCTTAACATTTGGGTACATTTGGGTCCATGTTCATTTTTGCTTCTGGACGTTATCTCCCGTCAAATCAAGGTGGCGGCTGCCTAAATCAATGAAATGTATTTACTATAAAACGGGAGCAGGGTGCTTCCAGGTGCATCATGGGAGGAAATTTAAGGATTTTGAGGGTGTTGTCTTCAAAATCGCAGCAATAAATATCTTTCTATTGACAATGGATCAAATGTGTAATGTAAAAGGCGTCGCTTGTGACAAACCCACAGAGAATCTTCACCAACTTTGCAGTTTTCTCACCTCTGCAGAACTTTTGAGCCTCTTTCAGCTCACTGTGTTGGTATCCAGCCTGCAAACTCCAACTCTCATCAACCTCTCATAAACCCACTGTACAGTTAAGGCCCTTTTTTAACCATCTATAGCACACGGTCTAAAGTGCATGGCGCAAGTGCATTTAGGGCAACTCCACTTTTGCTAGTTAAATGGTGCATAATCTGGGGCGCAAAGAAAGCGCCTGACCGCACCTCATTTTAAGACCAACACGCCCATGGGTGCACAGATGGGCACAAGTTCATTTGATGCTTAACGCTACTGTTGTCTTCCTGTCGACCGTGCAACTTTTGTCTTCCCGGGTCAAAACCCGGTCTGGTTTTACTGTTTATAAAGCATGCAGTATAAATTATCACCCAATTCTGTGTTACACCTTTTTGGCCAACTTCATTCCAAATCATTACAACCAGTATTACATATATTATAAACCTCATTTTGGTGAAATTCTACCTATTTTTTTTATTTTAAAAAAGCAGAAATGATGAATAATTTTGAATCATTTTGTTGCTACAAAGCTCATTTAACCCCTATTTCACCGAAAAGCTGCAGGAGCTGCACCTGAAGGGGGCGGACCTCACCGTGCTGGACTCATCGGGCTGCAGTTTGCTGCACCATGCTGTCGATACAGGAAGCAAAGAGATGGTCCGCTACATCCTTGACAATGGTAACTGTAGCATATAACCACACAAAACTTAAATTTTGGCGAGGAAAAACTGTCATGGTTATTTTCAAAGGGGTCCCTTGACCTCTGACCTCCAGATATGTGAATGTAAATGGGTTCTATGGGTACCCACGAGTCTCCCCTTTACACACGTGCCCACTTTATGATAATCACATGCAGTTTGGGGGCAAGTCATAGTCAAGTCAGCACACTGACACACTGACAGCTGTTGTTGCCTGTTGGGCTGCAGTTTGCCATGTTATGATATGATGTTTTATAATATTTATCATTGTTTTGTGTTGTTAATTGATTTCCAATAAGAAATATATACATACATTTGCATAAAGCAGCCTATTTGCCCACTCCCATGTTGATAAGAGTATTAAATACTTGACAAATCTCTCTTTAAGGTACATTTTGAACAGGTAAAAAATGTGCGATTAATTTGTGATTAATCATGATTAACTATTTTTAATTGTAACAGGGAAATATTTGAGATAGCCTTTTGTAGTATGCCATTGATGGTGGTCTGGTCTGGTGTCTGTTTTCTAGCTCCAAGTGACCTGCTTGATGTCACAGAAAACCTACAGTAAGTACAGTCCCCTGTATCGCCTTAAACATTCAACAATTTAGATCTTTAAGTTGAGTTAAAAAAATGATGAAGGAATTTAACATGCTGATCTTCAACTTGTTTTGTTGTTACCCATTGATCCTGTGACCAGAATTCATTTTTATGGACACACCTTAGGTGACACAGTGTGACTGAGAAAGTGTTGTCAAACTTTGTCCTGTGAGTGAAGCAGCAGCAGCCTTGATGTAGGTCCACTGGGCCCTGGTCCGTCTGTATGTGCTGGGCATCCTAACAAGTGTACCGAACGTTAAAGAGAATACCAAACCAAACAAAAGCCGTGGGGTGCCCGAACATCAATGCTGCTCGACTCTCAGAAGACGATGAGAGTTGCTGTTATCTCATGCTCTCTCTCTCTCTCTGTCTGTCTCTGTACTCTGGACCACCAGCGGGGAGACGGTTCTTCATCGAGCTGCATCTCTGTGTCACAGAACCATCTGTCATTATCTGGTAGAAGCAGGAGCCTCACTGATGAAAACAGACCTACAGGTAGGTTCTGTTCACACACTTGTGTATGTGTGTAGAGTCCAATATTTACATTACACCATTTACCCAGCCGCACCGATTACTCTTCAGACGGCACTCTGTAGAACCAACATTTGGATTTCACTTCTTGGCAACATACGTTCTTTGTTAATATTCTTGTTATTCGCCGCTCAGCACTGCTCTCATATGGCGGTTACAGCTGATAACGGCGTCCCGACCGACAGCGCCATCGCAGGCTTAGTGCCGTTAAAACAAATTTATTTATTTTATTTATTTTATTTATTTTATTTATTTTATTTATTTTATTTATTTTATTTATTTTCAGTAAAATAATCATATGTGATGTTGTTCCAGATCTCATTTAACTTTATGAAACATCAACTCTCCCTATGTGAGTTTCCAGAACTGTTCCTGAAGGCCACACTCACAGTACACATTATAATGCCCATTATCCCTGGTTCACTCTGGTCTTTATCCCATTTAAATAATCTGTCGGCTGGTCTATTATTGTCCTTATCAAGAACATATCAAGCTTTCAGTTCAGACTCCATCAGTCTACAGGGCTCCCTCCTCATACGTCTCCAGATGTGGTTATGAATGGCTTTAATACCTGGTGTAACTCCCATGTGTCTATGTATGTACTGAAAAACAGCCTGTGCAGAAAACATGGATGTGGCATCTGTGACATCTCCAGAAGGTTTATAACGGGACATTCTAAAGCTTGGATTTGGGTTTACGGTCCAGCTCCAAAGATAGTGCAATCTTTGTCAGTCGCTAAAGCCACGAAATCAAAAGCAGTGCAGGAGGCAGAACGGAGCTGAGCTGACAGGTGGCAACCGCCATGGCTGAGCATGGCAGCGATCACTGTCGATCAAGCACTCCCAAACATATCTCTGTTTATGCTTAAATGTGTTTTTAACTGCTGACCATGACTGGAACCCGACGCAGGCACCCTTTGCCACACCGGTGGTGTATGGGATTCTCTCTGCTGAAAGGTGGCTGTAGCAATGTAGATCCAGTACTGATTGTGAATCAGTGGACCAGCTCTTTACTCTCGCAGGGTGACTGGAGGGAATCATGGGAGTTTCCCATCCAATCTTACCTGACTTTGGAGATTTGGAGAAGTCTTACGACTGTCTCATGTTCATCACCGCGTCTTGAGAAGGGTGCTCATCAATATCCAAGGGGTGTAATCACGGAGCTCGTTGTCGACGCCGATATAACAGCCGGTATAATCCGCTCCTCCTCATCCAACGACTACCTTTCAAAACAATGCGCCATGCCAACCGCTATCTTACAGAGGACGTTACACCTACTACGGGCTTAGTGTAAGATTTAAGTTGTAACTTGGGCCTACGTTGGAACTATTTCAGCTGATGCAACCATTCAAATGTTAGTAGCTCGTAACCTCTGATTTAAGTTAGACATTACTTTCAAAATAGCTTACTTATGCATAGCTGGTGAAACCCAGTGCTGACCTTAACCCCATTGAACACCTTTGGGAAGAATTAGAACGCCACTAGAGTGCGTGTTTTTGCAGGCCAACCAGGAAGTTATCATCGCCCTGGTTCCCTCGACAAAAGGACACACAAAGCCGACAGTCGGACAGTTTGGGGCCGTCTGTGAGCATCCGTCGGACTAGTGTTTGCGGTGTGTCCCGCACCATCGGCTCTGGTCTGCCCGTGTCGGAGGTTTTTCGTCCGATTCAGCATGTTGAATCTTCATCTCATCTGATCATTCCGATACACGGATATTTTCACAGCGACATGAACATGGTGGTGAGTGAGATTGGTGTGAAAATGGTCGGCAAACGCCGCTTTGTTTCATGTAACTACGGCTTGTATATCAGCAATCCTCGGGCTTCTGGTTTCCCTTTTTGTATGACTGTTACGCCCCACCCTTGGGCAGCCCTATTGGGGCTAACAACACTCCAACACTGACCCAAACCACCCACAAAAGACACCTTTAAAACTCTCAAAATCCATAGGATTTATTAACAAAGACATATATAAAAAAGACAATATAAAGTCATCAACTGAGAGGCAGCAGAACCAGCAGAGGAGCTTTTAAGCACCTCCTTCCCAACCTCGTTAAGCAAATGCAGCACACCTGGCCACCTCGTTGAGGAGTGCAGCACACCTGGCCACCTCGTTGAGGAGTGCAGCACACCTGGGCAGAGCTACCGGAGAGGGAAAAGGGACAACAGCACAGGAAACACATACAGCCGTAACAATGACGGATACAGACTACCGACGCCTGCTGGTGTGGAGAGTTATTTCCTCTCAGGCAGGAGCAGAGCGTACGTGCTAACCGTCCGTCGGCTGTAGTCTTTGCGGTGTGTTCAAATGCAACTTGTCGGCCAAGACAAAGGCGTCGTGAGCCAACGCAACAGTCGGCCTTTATCGCCGCTAGTCGGCTTGGTGTGCCTGGGCCTTTAGAATGGGATGTCCAACAAGCTCTTATAGGTGGTCAGGTCACTGACATTTAGTCAAATAGTGTGTGTGTGTGTGTGTGTGTGCATGCATGCATGTGTGTGTGTTGGTCTCAAATATGCATCGTCTTTCATTTTTGTTCAGTTTTGCATGGTGGTTTCAACAGTGTAGAAAAAGCGCCTAACTGGCTGGACTAGCAATGACCTAGATACAGAGAGAGGGAGAGAGGGGGAAGAATGGAGAGAGAGAGAGAGAGAGAGGGGGACAGACAGAGAGAGTGCAATGATTGGAAAGACAGACAAATGACTTGAGAAGCGAAGACTATGATGTTGACATCTCTATAAAATACTCAGTTTTATCTCTACATCTCTCTGCACTCTCCACTTAGGGTCTTTCTCTCTCTCCCTCTCTCTCTCTCTGGGAATATATCCAAATCTGGTAGAACCCCAAAGACAAATGCGCACACACACACACACACACACACACACACACACTGGACTCAACTAATTAGAGTCTGTTCTAAACTCTGGAAGTGATTCAGCATATGGGCCCCTCCCCCCTAAACAACCACTTACAGTAGACTATGTGTCGGTGTGTTTGTCCTCTCAAGGACACATGTTGTTTACTTCGTTTTTCAGCTATTTCTCATTATCTCATTTTCTTTCTTAGTTGGAGACAATGCCACTTTAACAAAAGCACTTTTCACTTCACGGAGAAATGTGAAATGGAAAACCGAGCCGGCCCGTAAACTCACCATCACACACGTTTTAGACACGGCATATGGAGCCCTAATGAAACGCCACAATCTCTCCCGCACAGAGGGGAGGAGAGGCGAGTGGGAATAACACTCTAACAAAAGCCTGTTTTGTTTTTAACAAGACTCGCAGTCTAAAGCCCAGTGTTCATCACAGCTCGCGGTGCAAATGTGTTAGTATGTAGTTCATGCTGTCTATTGTTATTTATTTATTATTGCTATTGTTGAGTCTTACAGCTTCTTTAGATGTAGGCAGCGATGCCAGATGGGAAATGTTAAACTATTGTGCCAGAGGCTTCAAATTATCGTCTTTTGAGGAAAAGTATTGAGAGATTAGCCACAAGAACAAGTAGGCGTAAATGTGTAATTTTACAAAACACAAATGACCTTTTGACACAAAATCAAATCTACCCACATCGTTTCTTTCTTTCTTTATTTATTTTAAGCATGCTGACATGGTTATGATGTGTGGAAGGGGTTAAGAGGGGTTATTGAAGTAGCCTACTATTACAAAATCAACGGTCAGACTGGAAACTTGTTCATATTCTGCATGAAAACAGTTAAGTGTGTAACAGTTAGGGGGATCTATTGGCAGAAATGGGATATAATATTAATAGGAATGTTTTCTTTTGTGTAAAATCACCTGATAATAAGAAACGTGTTTCCGTTAGCTTAGAATTAGCTGTTTATATCTACATAGGGAGCAGGTCCCTCTCCACGTAGTCCGCTATGTTGCACCGCCATGTTTCTACAGTAGCCCAGAAGGGACAAACCAAATTCATTTAACTTTTCCTGCTTGGCCCGGAGTCGATAACGTTACTCGCTCCCGTCGCCGCCGCTCTCTCTCTCTCTAACTTCACCACTCATTTACATTTTGAACAGATAAAAAAAATGTGCGATTACCTCGCAATTAATCACGATTAACCACGGACAATCATACGATTAATCACGCTTTAATATTTGAATCGATTGACAGCCCTACTACTAAACAAAACTAAACAAAACTGTCATCACAAACAAAGAAGTGATTTATTTAGCCTGATTAATCAGAACCTTCACAATAATCACTCAGAATCAGCAGGCGGAGGTGCGTAGAAACAGATGTTTAGCGCCAGGCGGGGGGTCACCAACACCGACCTGATTATTCTAGGAGGTCACGACTCGAAAAGATTGAGAACCACTGAACTAAACTGTGGATGACAATGTGAGCACAGCCTCTGTGTTGCCATAGAGACACAGAAAGGTCAGGGGGATTTCATGACAACCTGGCCTCTCGCTGTTGAACTTAATGTGGACTGTAAATGTTGGGCCACCGGTGGAATAAAAGAACAGCAAAGGACCAACAGTTGAAATAAGAGAAATAATCTCTAACTGTTTGTGTAATATGTGTGTGTCTTTATCAGGGGGAGACTCCGAAGAACAGGGCTGAGAAGGCTCAGGACTCTGAACTGGCGGCCTATCTGGAGAACAGACAGCATTACCAGATGATTCAGAGAGAGGACCAGGAAACGGCTGTCTGAAACTGTGCAACTCTTTACGAGCAGGACGTGGATGAAGACGCTGATGTCTCCTTCCTCATCCTCGGGACACTGACAGCAGCTCCTCGAGGCCTGAGTGACGGGACGACTGGTACACAGATTCCAGTTTGTGCTTTCAAGGAATGACACGTGTCAGCAGACTGAGAGTGAAGCTGTGCCAAAATCTGATCGCAACATGTATTTAATAATGATTATGGCAGTGATGATGGAAAACAGTGATGGAAACAGTGATGTGGTACACAGACGGTTGAAGCTTATGTTAATGTGGGTGAAGATGCACATGAGGTCGTCCCTTTTCATTTTGAGTAGCTCAGAAACAGCGTTGGGATGATCAGAGTCTTGTTTCTGACGTTGAATAAGACTTCTTCAAAACTTTTTTCTATCAAACAAATACAAAGGACTCTAAACTAAAAGTGATCGTCTACCATAAATTAGTGATGTTTTTTTGGGGTCAGATTGTCTCACTCTGTCTCAGTGAGTCTGCAGACTCAAATGTCATGGTTGAACAAACTCAGGAAATTAACTTCATACCAACCATGGAGTGAAAATCTAACAAGATTAAAACTGTAAAGCCCAGTTACAGTGGCTACAAAGTGCATTACACACCTTACCAAAAAGCTTTTATTTTTGGATGAGATTATGAAATATCTTGTGTGCGCGGTGTTGACATTTTGGCCGTTAGATGAAAGTTCATTGAACGTTCAACAAGGAAGCGTACGGGGAGAAGTTTTGGCTCCGTAGTGAAAGAAACAAATGGAAAGGTCAGGAGGTCAAAACCATTGTGGACCATGGATTTCAGACCGTTAGCTTTTGAAATCACGGACCAAAGTGTTTAAAATGTTGGCATGATGGCGTTAAGGTCGGGATTGTGAAATCACAGGAAGGCGTATAAATACCACGTCATTACACGGACATTCCGCGTGTCACGAGTACGCATTTTAGCGTTTTTACGTGTCATTTGTATGCCACGCAAACGAAGAAGAAGAAAACCACTTAGTTAGGGTAAGGGAAAAAGTCATGGTCGGACTTAAAATTAGTAAGTAAGCTAAGTAAAACACGTACGGAAACAACAACGGAAACACGTCACAAACGTCACAAAACGTGACCATCGTCACATGACAAACGTCACCAACGTAACTTACAAAACACCGGTCAAAAACGGTCTCCAACACCGGCCTCCTGGTTAAAAGTCCGGTGTTTGTTGGTCTTTCTCGCTTTTTATACTACGTCACTCTTACCGTACAGGATACATGGCGTACAAAAGACACGCGGAAATCAAGAAATGCGTACTTATTGCACGCTAAACGCCTGGGCATTATCGTGGCTTTTATACACCTTTTTGTGCGAACGGGCTTGTGAAATCACAAGGATTCATGAATATCAGTATCAGGATTCATGGCGATCTAGTAGATGTGAAGAGATGCCGTTTGGACCAAAGTGCTGGACTGACCAACCGAGCTGCCATCCCTGAGCCCTGACTAGTGACACCCATCAGCATCATGATGTATGTTGTAAACCTGCCTTGGTTGGTCTTACCTCACACATACGACTTTATCAATACATTGTACATACTGTATTTTGTCGACTTATCTCAACACATTCTAGAGATGATTATTATTTATATGTTGGAAAAATAATCAAAGTGACGTTTTTTTTTCTGGTGCCTGTGCTGAAGGATTGGATGTCTGAGGTGAACTTATGGGCTCAGATGACTTTACGCTCCATTTAAAGGAACAATGTGTAACATTTCAGGGGATCTATTAGCAGAAATGGAATGTAATATTCATAACTTTGTTTTCATTAGAGTATAATCACCTGAAACTAGGAATGTTTTCGTTAGCTTAGAATGAGCCGTTCATATCTACATAGGGAGCGGTTCCTCTTCACAGAGTCCGCCATGTTTCACAGAACGGACAAACCAAACTCTGGCTCGAGAGAGAGCCTTTTGCATTTTTACGTTACCTGAAGGCCACCGTAGTTCTCCGACACACTTTTTTGCATGACACGTTACCGCCGCCTTGGAAAGGGAGAAGTGAGCGGAGGGATACTCAGTTGGTTGCAATCTGCAACCACACCGCTAGATGCCACCAAATCCTACACACTGTCCCTTTAAACATCCTCAACCTGTTTCTTCTTTTTGTGACTTTTGTTTCTACAGAGTACAGTAATGTCAAATTAGATCAAATGGGTGTGTGCGTGTACTTTAGATTAAAAATTAAATGTTGATATTTTGTTAAGATTGTTTTAGCAAAATGGAGTCTCAAATGATGTATGATTATTATAGTTTGTCGTGCCAAACATTAAAGCTTGTTTACATTTAAAGATATAGTACGCACAAGTCATTGACTTTTGAAACTGTAGTATAGAACTGTGTTGAGTTCCACATCGACACCGTGACAAGCATTTAGATGTTGGGGGTCACTTTTGGACACTGCAGCAAAATCTGTCTTTCACTACTCAACATACTCAATTAGGTTTTGAGGGAAGCATATTTTCCACCGGATTGCGGTTGCAGTTTTAAACATGTTTTAACGTTGTAATTTGAAACAAAACAAAACAAAAAATGCAACAAAACTACTTGGTTATGTCACAAACCGGCTCAATGCATGTGACAAGGAGGGGAGACTAGTCACCACGAGTCCCCTAGGGGAACCCGCTGCCAATCCTAACCGGGGAAAAAGTACTCCAACCCAAACGTTTGCTAAAACACCCAGATAAGGCCCACCACAAAGCCCCAATCAAGTACACAACTGACCGCAAACAAAACCGACAAAATGTTACTCTCTCCTACCAACTTCCCTCACCGGAAGCAACTGGCACAATAAAATTACCTGACAATTCCCCTCCATACAGAGGTTGGTGAACAACTGCAAAATAGCTATGCTGGCAGCTATATACAAAAAAAAAAAAAAAAACTTCTGGACAACCAAATCAGCAGCCACTAGTCTGACACAGAAGGGAACAATACACCAGCAAATACCAGGTTATCCTACGACAAAGTCAGAATTTAGACTAAAGCTAATTTACAATGTAGTGCATGAATCCCGGACGAGCCCCCACTTTTCACAAACCAGCTCAATGGATGTGACAAGGAGGGGAGACTAGTCAGGTTAAAGTAACAATTAATTATTTTATTGTAAATTAACAAACATAACTATGTAAAGAAGCACATGGGGTGTGGAGAGTAAATGCATCAGTGGTGAGTGGAATGCATGGTTGAGTGAGAAATGTGTATGTGTATGTGAAAGTGTTGTAGGCAGCAAAATGGTCAAAGAAACCCAAAACCTAGATGGTGTGGATCCTAGGAGAGAGAGAGAGACAACAATGAGAAGGGCCTGATATTTGGTGGAGGCCCAACCAGGTGCCACCAGATTAGGCTAACGACCCTCCTGCCTGCAGGCTCATGCAGGAGGAAACAGAGTGCAGCAACAAGTGAACGTTGAATTATAGTTTCACACGGGACGAACAGCGTCACCGGCTGAAAGCGCTGCGTTTGTTTTGGTGCGTTCGGTCGTGAGAGTTGAATGCCGATCCTGAGAAGACCGACGACGTGACACCGTGACTGAACAATGTCCCCGTGAATGTTTGTGCCGTCAAGTTTGGTGACAGTTCGTCGTGTATCGGTCTATGTCTCGTCTTAACGAGACCTAAATGAACTACGAGGTCGACCGTCGGCCCACCGCTGCTCGGGCTCTCCCCAGAGGCCGAGCGACTTGGAACGGCGAGCGGTAGCAAGCGGAGACCAGGTAGGCCAGCCAACACTACACGCCGCAGCAGCTACGCTAACGAATAGCCCACTCTTTCTTCATATGCTCACGGCTGACTAGCCAATTTAGTCCCAAGAAGTATTGAAGCAGTACACTTAGAATTATATAATCTTTTTTTAATTTGATATGGATAATGGGTGTGTGATTGGCATTGAATGAGGCTAGATGGTAATATATGACATATATCCACTCTTAAATAGTAATAAAAGTAGTAAAGTATATAATCTCTAACAGTAAGATGTGATAGGCATTGGTTTCTATTTATTTCTAAAGCCCTACATACATCATGTCATCATGTCCTCATTAAATTTACTCGACTCGTTCAAGTGATCGGCTAAAGCTTGCAGTCCCGCGTGAAGACACTAAATATGTGGAAGCTGCTTTTGGTGTTTGTGCTGCCAAAACTTGAAACAGTTTACAAAACACATAAATTGTACCACTAGGTGATTTTACAGCCATGATTACAAACTACTCCGCTCTTGAATGTGACTGTTTTTAACAGTGTTCTATTGTTGTCTGGCTGATTGCTTCTTGTAATTCGTTAATAACTGTGTATTTATTTTAGTTTTATTCTACATTCTGTTTTATTGTACTCTCAACATCATTGAGACAGACAACCATTCACGCTCACATTCACACCTACGGGACATTTAGAGTCAACAATGAACCTGCATGTCTTTAGACTGTGGGGGGAAACCTGAGCACCCGGAGAAAACCCACGCTAACCACTGCACCACCGCGTAGCCCTATAGACGCTAAAATGCTCCACCGAATCACATTTTTCAACTTTACTTTCAGTTGGTATGTGTTGATTGTACAGATCCACATCAGCAAATGATAAAAGCACCCCAGCTGTAGAGCGGAGAATCTCTTTTTAGCTTTTGTTGTTTCTTTGATCATTGTGTATCTTATCTCCTCAGACACGACCGAATCAATTCATGCCTCTGCTTTCATCTTATACCCATAATGTGGAGTTGATCTTCATCAAGGGAGACCAAGAATAACAGCAGAGAAAAAAACGATTTCGAAGCTCTAATGTATCAGAGAAGCTTTGATGGTATTTAAACAAGCCATGAGTGGTGGCGTGGCGGTGGAGTTTCTTTAAATCAAATACAAAATAAAAACATCAGATGACACTTAGAGTAAATACATATCACTGAAAGCCAACATAAAAGAAAAGAGGTGACATGAGTCATGATTTTTTCATAAGCCGGCAGAACTCAAAACAACCTTTGAGGCAGTATTACAGAATATGTGGCAAAAAGTACCTCCACAACAAGTTGTTGTTGCTGCACAGGAGCTAATATAGTTTGATCAAGCTTTGTAAATGAGCATAAGAGCAGTTGGCAGCGTGTCATACTCCTGATCAAAGACTCCGAAATAACCTCAGAACTAAAGCTTTCATTATTCATGAGAAATTAGCTTGCACTTGTCAATGGGAAAATGAATAGAGATTTCACAGCATACATTATGCTGCTTCTTCCCTGACTTCTCTCGCTGAATCTCAAACCAAGAAGTCTCTGTAATAATGTGCTGTATTGCTCTACATATTTCTTTTCACAATGTATTTGGCAGCCAAACAGCAGTATTGAAAAATGAAGACAAGGTGCATATTTTAACTTCTTACATATTGTAATTAATGCAGTGAGAGGACTGATACAATATTTTGCATTTATAAAACCTTCATTTAATCAGGTCATCTAGCATCAAAGGTCAAAAGGCCTTAGAGAATAAATGCATTGATCATTTAAACCACCCTTGCAAAAACTAAGGGGGTGCTTGGTCTTTATTATTGACAAGTCACATGCAGTTTTTGAATGCAGTATAAATGTGTTATTGTCTCCTATTCTAAAATTGTATATCTGAATATTTCTGCATACTGGGGTCCCTAAACAGTCTCTGAATTACATAAATTGGGCATCACTTTAAAGCTGAGACTCTTGTGGATCCAATGAGCCCAACTGTATTCATGTGTGATGATGTTAGTCCCCATAGGAGACATTTCATTGTAGTGAGACCATTTTTTGAAACTTGACCTCCCTGTATAAAATGACCTGTGGTGACCTCTAGGATAATCGCAGCCTCATGAAACTTTACAGCCACAAACTAGAGACCTAGAGCATTCAGAGGATGGATGGATCAAACTAGAGACCTAGAGCATTCAGAGGATGGATAGATCAAACTAGAGACCTAGAGCATTCAGAGGATGGATAGATCAAACCAGAGACCTAGAGCATTCAGAGGATGGATGGATCAGACTAGAGACCTAGAGCATTCAGAGGATGGATGGATCAGACTAGAGACCTAGAGCATTCAGAGGATGGATGGCTTCCCTAGCTAGATTGACAATGAGGGGGTTTCTGAGCAGTTTACACAACACAAGTGCTCGCCATCCAATCGCCAAAGAATGCAGAAATCTCCAAATGTCAAAAGTTTTTGATCCCAAATCACAGCATGGCTTCTTCTACGGTGTTCCTCAAGGTCTTGGTGTCTTAATGTGCTATTTTGGAGGGGTTATTGATAATTTGTATCAATTCTCCAGTGGTAAAAAATGGTTAAATTTAGCACCAAATCTGGTATCAACCCAAAAATTGCTGCAACAACATACAAAATAATAGAGCATTCAATCATAATGTTCTAAGCCTTTATCAATTTATAAGAACCCCCTTTTTATTATCGTTAGATAGTATGATCCATAATTCAGTATCTGCACCTTGCACCTGCTTTACTTCTTCTCCATTCAAACAGCAATAGATTGTTGAGATCGATTAATCTCACAGTGTGGATAGACGGCTCCTGCATTTAAAATCCCAGTTGAAAACAAAAATGTAGAAGATGTTCTGGACATTTTTCCAATTAGTCTTTGGCTAGAAAGAGTGAGACCTCTACTAAGAGTTATCCAGTATGGCAGGCAAGATAACATAAGCAATACAGGTCACTCATTAAGTATAGCAACAACAAGACAGGGATCAATACATTGGATCTGGAAGGAGCGGTTTGACATATCATCCTGATTGGCTGTGCAGTGAGGACAACAGAAGACTCACCATCCTGCATCAATAGGAAATCTATTGCTATTCTTGGCAAGTAGTTCTTCTCAAGGTGAATTGTCCACAGTGTGACAGGCAGGGTGAGAACTCTCGCTACTCCCATCTGTTTCTGTTCTAATGTTGTTATACAGAAATATAGCAAAGCACAACTGCTGCAAAAATATTTTTAACCCTCTGAGACCCACAATAGACCCATTTTTGTCTTTTTTTAGGGGGGTACAGGGGGTCTTTAGGGGGAGATAGCAGGTCAACAGTAGATGTCATATAGAAGTGGTGTACATCATCTGAAAGCTGGGAACCTGGAGATTAATTTCAGATGCAGCTCAGCACTTTGTGTCAAGTTGTTCTACTCATAAATCAGAAATAAACATGAATTAATTGATTTCAATGCTCTATTATGTCTCATAAGTTGTTGCAGCACTTTTTGGGTTGATACCATTTGTTACACAGATTTGGTGCTAAATTTAACCATTTTTTATCACTGGAGAATTGATAAAAATGATCAATAATCCCTCCAAAATACCACATGAAGACACCAAGACCTTGAGGAACACCATAGAAAAAGCCATGCTGTGATTTGGGATCAAAAACTTTTGACATTTGGAGATTTCTGCAAGAACTGCATTTCTCGGCAATTGGATGGCGAGCATTTGTGTTGTGTAAACTGCTCAGAAACCCCCTTATTGTCAATCTAGCTAGGAAAGCCACCCATCCTCTGAATGCTCTAGGTCTCTAGTTTGTGGCTGTAAAGTTTCATGAGGCTGTGATTATCCTATAGGTCACCACAGGTCATTTTATACAGCAAGGTCAAATTTCATCTCTCAAATTTCAATTTCTGGCTACAATGAAATGACTACTATGGACTCTAATAAGCTACTCTATCAGAAAGTAAGCATAAGCCAAGTATACTTAGACTTTTTCTATCAGTATAAGCCACGTATACTAAATAAGTATAATTTTGTTAAGTATGTCTCTGATAAGTACGTAAAAAGTAAAATGAATGTCTTATTCTAAGTTTAAAAGAGGTATACTTGAATAAACCTCTTTTTGGTAAGGGTGTGCAGTTAGATGAGTCAGTTCTTCTATCTCTTTGTGTGTGTGTGTGTGTGTGTGTGTGTGCGTGTGTGTGTGTGTGTGTGTGTGTGTGTGTGTGTGTTGATAGTCACTGTGTTTTTGAGGGCGTGGGGTGAACGGGGCTAATGCAACCAGAATGAACTGGTTTGGGAGACAAAAGCGGGGGGCTAGGGGAGGTGCATGAGTAAGAGACACAGGAGACTAGAGAGAGACAGAACTTTCCCCTGAGTCTTTCTACAACTGCCTGGTACACAAGTAAGTGAGCTCTACATTTCAGCTCATCCTTTACATGACATTTTCTGAACTGTAAATATTCAAAAGACAACATTTGGTTTGTTCCACTCTGTGTAGTTGACTCTGATTTCATAAAGCTAACCCTTAGAAAACCATATAAAACACAAGTTTTGCTAATAAAAGTTGTTACATCATATAAATTGTGTTTTTTTATACAGTTGCCACTGAGGAAATTAGACTGCGTTTGTGTATTCAGAATTAGGTGTTAAAAACAAGCACACATTTTTTTAAAAACCATCATATTTATATCCAACGCTGTACTGTATTCTTCCTTGGCTACTTCTCTAACCCCTTTTTGTTTAGTGCTTAACATCTGCCCTCTGGGTTTTATTAGTCTTTATGTATTTGTCCCATTTCCTGTGCCAGATCCCAGCACTTTCCCCACATCTCAACTTTAAAATACTGCAAGTAAAGCTCTTCTATGCACACTTCATGTGGTGTGTGTGTGTGTGTGTGTGTGTGTGTGTGTGTAGCAGAGAGGCATGGAAATTTGGGTGAAATGTGTGTGTGCAAGTGCAGCAGTTAAGCTATTGTAGCATATTTTCGGGTTTGATTAAAAATGTTAGAAATGCATGTTTTTTGCTTCCTGCTGATACAAGTAGCTTTGTTGTGTTGTGCAGTAAGTATGCCACGTTTCCAGTGCATGTATGTGTGTGTGTGGAAGAGAGAAAGGCAGATGGGAGCAGTGTTGATTAGCTTTTTTGCTGACAAACTGGGCAACAGAGAAGACTGGTGAGCAGCAACCAAAAAGGCGATTAGAGAGGAAGACAGATGCAGCTCAATAAAACTTAATTGTAAAACCATTATTGCCCCCAAAGTGAATATTTATGACGCAGACAGCTATGAATTACATTCAAGTGCTCTACTGTAAATCCTCAGCTACCTCGGAGAGATCCAGGTTTATATTTATAGCTTTTATGCACTGTTTTCACTAGTAAATATATTCTCTGCTCTTCTGTGTTAAATATGATAACAAAACATGTTTATGTACCTGTTCTCATTTCCACACATGGCCGGATTATCCAGCACAGGAGCCTTGGAGCATTGTCCTCAATGTCGGTGCATTGTGTCCAGTATTCCTCTGCTGGAATATTACTTGGCCCCAGGTTTGCTGTGTAATATGAATATTGATGAGCACAAACTAATTTAGTGTTGTGTTCCAGGTAATCAAAATATCAACTGAAATAATGAAAAAAAAGACACTGTGTCTGAAGATCAGGTAATAAAGTAGGACCCACCTTAAGGCCGCTATCATGTCAGTTGATATTGTGCATTAGAGCATAAACAAAATCGGATTAAATAATTTGCCACATAAGCCTGGGGCTGTTGTGGCCGTACACTCTGCTCGCTGCTTCCTTTGTCATGGAAATACAGTCTTTATTTACTCATTGTAGTCACTTCAACATTTCTTACACAGATGTTTCACGTTAAAAGCCTTCCACAGGATCAAAGGGCGTAATCCCTCCCTTTACTGGTAGCTTTTAATGTGAAACATCTGCAGGAAGTGTGGACTCGTGGTTGACTTGGGTAGTGTCTAGATGGGAACCAGCAAACTGGGGAAACTCTTGCGAGATGGTTGAGGTTAGGCACTGAAGTTGAATAGTTAAGTTAATAGGTTGTCGGGCAGTGGGAGTTTTTGCAGATCTCAGATCAGATTTTGCAATTTGCGGATTTCCTTCTAGACAGGACCGTTGATTTGTGGTTGTTCAGGGCGTCTGTGTGGAGGAGGACGGGATCAGAGTCTCCATCAGTATAGGGAATCGCGGAGACATCCCAGTATGAAACACACACGCATCGTAGCTTCAGCAAGAGAGACGTCACTTACGCGACCATCGGGTGTGTAGTCTTTCTAATTACGTGATTTCACATGTCGTCATACGTCTTATTCTTCAACAGTTTTTACGACAAACTGCGACATTCTTGACTTGCAAAATTATCTTTTAAATTGACAAACATATGTGTGATTCACGGCGCAACTAAAACGGGATCAAAAAAATATTTATCTCTCACCGTTGACTATCGTTCATATTTTTTCCGAAATAAGGTCCCATGGTGGTCCAACGGAAGGGGCAGGACTTCACCTCTCTATAGTGGTTTTGTTGCTTAACCCTAAAGAAACGCCAAGGGGAACTATAGTGGTTTTGACAACACATTCTCACTCCCAACTTGTCAAATACCGCCGCTTGGTCAGTGCCCCTCGGCATCGGAGAACGAAGCACGGAGTACCCCTCTTGCATTACTCTTGGACGGACCAGGGACGGCATGTCAATATACGCTCGTTACATGCATAGTGTCCTTGCAAAATAAACTTCCATTTTCACAGGAAGTTAGGTTTAGACAACACAACCACTTAGTTAGGGTTAGGAAACGGTCGTGGTTGACGTTAACTTTACTGAGTAGTGACTCACAGGGCTGACGATACTCATGTGACTAACAACTCACGTGACTCACGTGACTCACGAGACTGCGGATACCGACGAGTCACGTCTCTAAAGACTGCGTGACAAAATAAGTCAAATCCAACGTGGTTATTCTACGTAACAAACACGCTTATTATACGTAACAATCGTAGTTATTTTTATGTAACTAATGTGCTTTTTTTACCAAACCAACACAATAATTTTACGTAACAAACGTAGTTATTTTATGTAACTTACGTAGTTATTCTACGTAACAAGCAGTTATTTTATCTAATAAACGTTATTTTACATAACATACGTGGTTATTCTACATAACAAACATAGTTATTTTACGTAACAAACAAGGGTTATTCTACGCAACAAACATAGTTATTCTACGTAACAAACAAGGGTTATTCTATGTAACAAATGTGGTTATTCTATGTAACAAATGTAGTTATTCTACGTAACAAACGTGGTTATTTTACGTAACAAATGTACTTATTTTAACTCGAAACACTTTCCTAAACCTAACCCAGTAGTTTTGTTGCCTAAACAGGTTCTGTTGCTGGACATTAGTAGGAGATCGCACGAAAAATAACTTTTCGTAAAATGCCGAACCGTTGTATGAGGATACGTTGAGTACTGATGTGCACTCAGAGCTCACAGCCCACAACTCAGTGTATGCTGTTATGTACAAAAAGCCAGAAGATGCTTTGGGTTGCAGTTACACAAACAAATAGTGAGCGAAGCTGCCGGTGAAGACAGCTGTGCTGATTAAAACTGAAGCATATTTATTCCATCAGTTGGACGCGAGATTGTGTAGAAAGGCTGTTTCTTACAGCTGTCACTGAGATGTGTATGTGTACTGTCTCTCCAACTATCCGTCTCTATTCCGTCCTCTGTCTCTCTGGTATAGTTAGTAGGTCATTCAGGGACCGAAAAAATGTCATTTCCGCTTGGCTGCTTTTCAAAATCCCTAATTACAGAGTCAACAGTAACACACACACACACATTGAGCCCTTATCTCCGACCTCCCTCACTTCTAATAATTTGGTCAGAATCCAAACTTGGGTGGCTGCGGTGCAAAATGTGTCTTTTTCACAGCACACTTGGCTTTACAGATTAAAAAGTGAACACAGAAAATTTACACTGTCAGCCTTTTATTATTAAGTGTGTGTGTGTTTTACTTCAATGACCAACCATGACTCTTGCTTCTCTCGGATAAGAACACTGCGTCTGCTAAATGCCAGCTCTGCAGAAGTTAAAATGAAAGGTTATTTGTTTTAATCCTAGTTCTGCAGACAAAGCCCTCTGACGCTAAGCGAGGCCAAGCGTAGAGCAGGACATTATCTCAAATTCTGCAAAGATGACAAGGAGGTAAAAATGATCCCAGCATCGACCCTCCTCTCTTCATGGAGAAGAGCCAGGATCAGGCTGTCATGCCACCGTAGCCACGGCAACCATTGTGCGTCATGCAAACATTCCAAAGGTGCATTCAGATTGAACACAAAGTGAATTTTCACCTTTTGCACAAATTTGACCACTGGAATGGATTTACAATTTGTGTGTGTGTGTGTGTGTGTGTGTGAACATTATGTAATGTTATTGACAAGAAGCACAGTAGTAACAGTGGTGCAGAACACTTTAATACAAATCTACTCTCCCTCAACTCACTGTTGATGTTTGAATGAAACTCAACTCAGCTGAATCAACACCTCTCAGACACTAAACTGAATATGATAACCTTCATAATGGTAGAGATTATGATCTTATTGTAAAGCGTGGCTTACATTGTCGGAGATTCTGGAGGACCTGGATCGCTCTGTCGGTTTGGACCGAGGAGCCTGTTCACCTCGCGGACCTATGGGATGTTTGATGGGCCCATAACTTCTCATTCATTCCCAGCGTTACCTCACCTGGTATGACTTCCTGTTTACCTGCGATGGCACGCAACGTCATTGCTGATTCAGGAAGACGGATTTTACGGATTCTGGAGTGGGCTCCCTTTGTCAGCCTTTAGTGCTCTTGCTGGATTGCTCAAATTCACAGGATTGAAACGCATAATGTCGCTGCTCCTAGCTGTACTGGCCTCCACGGGACCTCCTACTCTCTAATCCGGACGCAACGTGCCGGGAAACGTGCGCATCTGGCTGTGCGCCGTGCGTCAAATCGTTACCCCTGCCTCTTACTCTCTGGACTATCAGTGTCATGGCACTAAAAGACAATTTTACCATTTCTTTAAGCTGTCTTCGTGACTTTTTTATTAGAAGTTAATATCAAAAAAGAACCCCCCTTTAAACCACTTACGCAGAGGTGTTTAATTATTCTGTTGCTGCTGATTTCAGGGAGCCTAACCCAGGCCCTGATTCTGCTCTAAGTTTTAACACTCCTGCTGGTCTTGGTTTCATTCATGTGAATGTGCGCAGTGTGAATCGCTAAAATGGATATGATTCCTATATGGGCACATTCAACTAATGCTGATGTAATTGTTACATCCGAAACTTGGCTTAGCAAGTCTGTTCTGGACAAGGATGTTGGCATTGACGGTTACAATGTTTATAGGACTGACCGACCCAAAAGGGGAGGTGGTATTGCAATTTTGCAATTCATGTGAATGTGCGTCTCTCCACATCGGTGAGTAAGCAATTTTAATTTTTATCTCTTTATCTCGATGCCTCTAAAACTCTCCGTATCACCGTCGTTGGTTGCAATAGGGCACCTGCAGCTGTCAGCGGTGCTCTATCCTGTTAAACTATCAAAATGCTGAGAATGTAAGGCTGTTATTTTCATCTATGTTAATTTGCATTCCCTTGTTTTCAAGCCATTTATTGATTATAATTCAGAACAAGTGTACTGTTTAGCTATAAAATGAGAAAGTTTGTGACCCGGCAGCCATGTTGAGATCACTTGAGGAAATACCAAGCACCGCCCACCAGTCGGAGCAAACTTTCTCTCTCTGGAACGACCTGTGATTGGCCAAAATCTCCCGTCACGGGCTAGATTTTTAAAGCCTGAAAACAGAGCCATGAGGAGACGCAGAGGTCTAGTTATCTCTCAGAAAACTTGATATGCTGAAAGGTTATTGTGGAATTTTTGCCCAATGATGCCAAAAATATTC
>CAKAKR010062134.1:15068-25803 GCA_916700685.1 Adelosebastes latens | reverse complement strand
TCTGCCACTTGAACTAAGGTCTGCTACAACAGTGCCTTATTTTAAAAGCAGACTCAAAACATCTCTTTTTTCACAAGCTTTTAGTTGTGTTAAGTGTGTGGTTAACGGGTATAACTTTTTTTTTAGAATCAGTATTATTATTGTTATTATTCAATTTGTATTAATAATAATAATACCTTATCTTATTCCCCTTTATTATAATACCTTCTTATCTTACATTTTCTTATTTTATATCTTTTTGTCGTACAGTATATGAACTTTGCCTGTTTTTGTTTTGATTTGGAGCACATTGAGTCGCATGAAATGTGCTATATAAATAAAATTGTATTCATTGATTGATTGATAAATGAATTGTGTACTGCTCCATTCATCCACACAGTAAGCATGCACTGGTTGATGGAAATGCAAACGGGAATAGAGACGTTTTGGTCCTACTTTAGTCCCTGAGTTTTTACGTCCTAGTTTCTACAGGCTCCTTAGTTCTTCAAGGCCTTCAAAGCAAAGCTGAAAATGATTATTTTGTTGCTTTTGTTTGCTCTAAAATATGCTCTATTCAGTTGCACTTGTAACCAAACCTTGCACCTGTAAGAGTGGTGTCAGTGTGTGGTTAACACTGTACACTTATTGCACATGAGTGTTTCACACAAGGTGAGAAGACCTACAACAACTTGAGGTCGGACAAAACAAGATTCTCTGCTTGTGTTAAGTTTTTTTACAATAAAGATGTGACTACTTAAATTACAGCATGCACAGTACGGCTCACTGTTTCCTGTGTGTGAAACCAGATCATGTCCAAATGACTAAATGCTAGTACTTTAGCTTGTTTCTGAAGTCTTGACACTTTATATACACACATCACAATACATACAGTAGTAATTGATGTGTACGTGTTTCTCGGAATTAGAAGGACTCTTTCCAACGGTCCATAAAAAGCCCAATGAACCGACTGTATTGTAATATTGAGTCGGCCCATTATATGAAACATGACTGCCTTGTGAAATCACCACATCTCTCTTTTCCTCTCCACCATCCCCGCTGTTCTTCTCTCCTCCTCCTCCTACTCTTTCCTGTAAAATGCTTTTTGTGAGTTTTCATGTTGTGCCATGCGACATATGGTTTAGTCGTGTGTTTTCTGCGGAGCTGTCCCTGTGTTCATTTTGCAGCGCAAACATGGTTCCGCCGACCACAAGGCCGGGCCGGAGAAAATAACAACGTGAGCACTGCGCCGGGATGGGTTGGGAAAACAGAAATACAAACAAGGCAGAGAGGGCTGCAGCGTGCTGGCAGGAGCTTTAAAGACCGGGGAGGATCAGTCAGCTGAAGAGAGAACAGCTACCACGACCTTTCTTTTACAGAGTCTCCTCCCACCTCCCGTAACTCTCTCTTCTTCTCTCTCTCTCTGTTGTTTGACTTGCTATTATAGAATCATATTACACCAAGGTACTTCCACTTGTGAGTTCAGTTTAGTTTGCAGTTTTATACCCTGAAACAATAGTTAACAGTATAAAATAAACATTGCAATGTCTGACTTCAAAATTAAATTATTGGGGGGGAAAAACTAAATAAATAAAACTGGTAAAACGTCATTTGATCCTGCTTATAGAAAGTGCATTAACCAATACCAATATTAACAGATATAGCTAATAATTGCTGATATTTTATGCATTACTTCCTACATGTGAAGAATTTTAACGTACAACACTAACTGATAAAGTCCTCATAGTTTCTAAATGTCCAGTCAACACGCACATGTGCACCCATATGAATGGCATCTGGGTAATATGGGCGGACTGCAAGGGCTAATTGTGGACTGTATACAAGACCCATATGACTTCAATGACATGGGGCTGTATGGGCCTCTACTGGGTTTCATGTGGGGGAAAGTGACATTTTCAAAAGGGTTCGTTTTCATAGCCATTGATTTAAAGTGGGCCAGTAGCTAAACTTTATTATCCCTGGTGAGTCTATTCAGGTTAATAAATTAGGCCAATTTCCCCAAGCCATATATGAGATCAATGTATTCTCATACAACGGTTTGTATATCATATGAAAGTTATTCCTCCTTTTTCGTTCGTTTTCCTACGAATGTCCATCAACACATGTCAATTTCCGCTAGTTACACCTGCATACAGTCTTTTCAAAATAAACGTCCGTATTCTCAGGAAACAACTTCTTCAGGTTTAGGGCAACAAAACAACTTAGTTAGGCTTTGGAAAAGATCATAGTTTGGCTTAAAATGATTATTGCTATTGTTGCAGTATACAGGGGAAACAAAGTTGCGCTCCTGCAGTGCTACAGTATGTTGTTTACAACCCTGGTGCTGTCTATGCTGGCTCTCTGGCATGGTTTACTGGCACACTAAATGGAACAAAGCCATCATTATTATCATTATTAGTAACACCTGTGCTTTTCCTTCAAAATGTCTGCTGTGAAAAAAATTGTATTGGAGTCTCATACAGGCACCACATGCAAATTATGTGAAGTCAGCTGCTCAAATATTAAAGCTGCAGTGGGTAGAAATGGAGAAAATATGATTAAAAAAAGTTATTTTTATAAAATGGTCACTATATCCTGACAGTAGTACATGAAACAGGTAATCCGAAAAAAAATAATGCACCTCTGTGTCCTCTGGCTCTCCTAATGGCATCTGCAAGATTTCAAAGACCGGAGGAAAACAACCAATCAGAGCTGATCTGGAGTCTGCTGTCTCTGAGCAGCTGTCAATCACTCGCAAACTCCGATCAAATGGTCAAACTAGGCAGCGCTGATCACACCTGGGCCTTCCAGGCTATAAAAACTGACCCATGTGCTCGCTGTCGCTCTCTCTTCCTGCAGCTTCATCCACCTGACATTACTGTTGTTTGGTTCTGCGCCTTCAACACCTCCACACATATATGCCACACATCCATGTACTACATTCACTTGATGACATTACTGATCTACACACTCCATTGTCAATTTTTATGTTAAACTTAGTTTAATAAATTGTTTGGTTTCATGTATGACCTTGCGTGGACTCCCTTTTTGTCACATTCCCTGAGCCAGTTTGTGACAAATGGGGGCTCGTCCGGGATCTGACAGGGAGAAGGGCATCACAAAATGAACATAAGAAAATATTTATCCCATACGTTTCATCAGTTTGGGCCCTGGCGTTGCTACAGATTTGAGGTGTTCCCACTGGTCTTAGGAATAAAAGAGTTACCAGTCACTGTCCAAATGCCTTAATATGACCTACATTTACGTTTAATTAATAAAGATCTCTAGTGTGAACTTCATCAGGAGTAGTTCTGTGATTTAGCCTCTGGGGGTAACAGACAATATTTCTGGGGTTCCGGTGTAGCCAGCGGATATCTGAGCCAAATAAGTACGTACACTAAGTAAAACACGTACGGAAATAACGTGAGGTCAGTACGGGAAACAGGTGACAAATGTCATGTGACAACCGTCACTACAAAACATGTGACAAACGTCATTAAGGTAACTTACAAAACAAAATCCCCAGTCTGGAATGCTGGCCTCCCAGTTGAAAGTCTGGTGTTTGTTGGACCCATCCGCCTCCCCACCTGCCCACTGTAAGTGGTCTTTCTCACTTTATGTACTATGTAACCAGCTCTGAAGTTAGACTTAGAATTACACTACACAACACGTGACAAACGTCACTACTGTTTACCTGCATGCAACCAAAGCCTGTGCTAACATGACTGGTCAATACTACTCTGACTACAAACGGAAACCAGAATGTTCCAATACCAAAATCTTGTCCTGTTGCCTCAGGATTCCGCATATGAATGCAGAATCTGTTTATAGATTTGTATAAACCTAACTAGACCTTAACCATAACGTCACAAAGTCACGTTCATATAATTGTGATTTGGGATGGTTTTGGAGGGCACTGAGGGACTAAAATGTGTTGTCCTGACAACGGGGGATGCTAGATCAGAAAACTAATATGGGTTGTTTTTAAAGGCAATGACGATGTATGTATTTTGTTGTTTATCTCCGAGGAAATTGTTGAAATAAAACTGGCGCTATTTTAATGACATTATCTCGTTGTATCATATTCTTCTGCAATGGTTTATTGGCACCTGACTGGAGAACTCATCAAATACCAGCGCTTGGTCAGTGCCACTCGGTGTCTGATACTGACACACCCAGGCATCCTTTAGCATCTGTATGAGACACACCTGGCTTTCAACTAACTCCAATGTAAACCCATCCATGTCAGTATTAGACAGTCAGAGCAACTAACGTAGTATAAAGAGCGAGAAAGTCCACGTAGGGGGGGCGTGAGGGGAGGTTTGATCATGGATGGATTACTGAACGGGCCTACAGGGCACAAGTCCAGGGGCACAAAGTGTCAAGGGCCGCCCTGGCCTTCAGCTGCAAAATGTCACTCAAAGAGACATTTACAAACCACAAAAATTACTACAAAGAGACCCAAAACGACCAAAAAAGACACAAATGACAACAAATAGATGCAAAACAACCACAACGAGACACAAATGACCTCAAAGAGACACAAAACCACAAAATGCATAACGACTACAAAGAGACGCACAGTGTGTCTTACTACTATGTAGGAGAAGTGCCAGGGCCTTTTACATGTCTGTGTCCAGGGGCCCAATGTCTCATTATCCACCCATCGGTTGGTGAGTCAAACAAACACAGACTTTCAACCGTGTGAAACCAAGTCAATGTTGTTAGTAGTAGTATTGTTACGTAACTTATGAAGGAACTAACGCCAGTTTTGTAACAACCGTATTTATTTTACATAACAAACGTACTTCATTTTAACCCAAACCACGATCTTTTCCTAAACCTAACCAAGTAATTTTGTTGAGTAAGTAAATCTAAAAACTAAACCTATGTTGGAAGTTTATTTTGAAAGGAGACTGTATGCATGTAACGAGCGGAAACTGTATGTTTCCTGTGAACAGCAGTCCCTGACACGTCCAAAACTGACACTAGAGGGGTACCTTAAGAGCAGAGGTCTCCAGCCTTTTTTCCTCTGAGAGCTACTTTGACAAAATGAAATTGTCCGAGAGTTACTCATATTTTATATTATTAGTAACATTTATTCACATTGCTCAGCTCCACCCAAACCAGCTGAATAAGCTTCTTTTGTGTGAACATTTAGAAAATGTCATCAACATCTTAAATTCAGCAGCATGTGCCTGTTTTTTTCTATATGCATTTCTTTACATTTTCAATGTGTCAAACTCACACTATTAAATTCACATCAGATTAATGTCATAAAAAACAAAACAATGTTGTTACTTATTTTACTTGTCCTTATTTTCTGTCTGTCCACAAATCACTATATCGCATCACTTCCCTTCACATTCCCTTCATCATCTGTAGTATAACACTGATAGAGCATTTCACTGGAGAATGTTTCAAATGTTTCACTATTTCTAAAAGTGTCTCTACCAGGATCCTCTAAAAGACCCTTCCATCTATACGTCTACTCAGTGCCTTTCATCTTAAAGCACACTAGTCATTAACAAAAAACTAACACACAGTGTGGATAGGTGGGTAGTGAACCTAAATTCTCCCAAACCTCACTCTACATTTGGTGAACCAGAAGTGCAGTATACCGGCCACATCAACCGCCCCCGCTGGCTTCAGCATCACAGAACATTCCTTGTGCACAGATGTTGTTGGGATTGCTCAGCGCCTTCGGCTGGTTTACGAAACAACGATGACTGCAGATTCACCACAGCCATATATTCCTAAACATGATCCACTACACTGATGACTGAGAGTAGTATTTGGACATTGCATTAAATTATTATTAGATGTAGGGTCTATTTTCCAAAGCATGTTGTTTATCTTTTTTTGCATTTTGAATGTAGTTTTACAACTTTCTGGTCATTACAATTTGCAGACTTGAAACATGTAAACAATCCATTACATGACTTTTCTTGTCTGTTCATTATCATTGCCTAGTCATGCAGTTGAAAGTGCAGATTGATTCCTTAAGTTAATTATAATGCAGTGTGAATATAACTGACAACAATAAAATGCAGATGTGAGATTCTCTGTGAAGATTTGATGCATTTATTTATTATTATAGTGACATGAAAGGACCCCATGCCTGTTTGAAATGGCATGAAATGCATTGAAAAAAACAGTGATGCAATCTTTGAAAAATGGTTGACAATAAGTGTGTTTCCATCCACCTGTTTTCATGTGCATTTTGAATGTGCGTTTAAAAACAAAGTGTGGAAACAGCAAAAAAAAGTTGGGCTGAGGTGGAAAAGTTGGTGTATTGATGGTGCCTTGTAATCTTCCTCTGCAATTATTTAAGGACTATTTATTTCATTATTATTATTTAAATATTTTTGTGCTTTTTCCCTTTCCTTTAGTGTGTTATATAGTTTTTTTGTGCATGTAAAAGATCTGCAAAGTTACAAAGTCCACACCAAAGGGAGTTTCTCTCCCCCACAGAAACACTGCTCCTGAACTGCCTGAAACACCTCGCTTGAAGTCCCACCTTTTCTTCCGTAACATGGTGATGTCACCAAGTAACAGCTGACCAATCAGAGCAGACTGGGCTTTTCTGAAGCTCAAACAGAGCACTTCAGACAGAAGGTGCTCCAGCACAGCCGGTATGAGAAAAATAAAGCTTTTTTTTTTTTAACTAAAGCATGTAAACATTTCAACCCAAATACAAGTATGCACCTGAAAATTAGCAAATTAGATCCCCTTTTATGTCGACTGGCGAATTAATGCCCAATGTGTCCAATTTTCTGGAAATTCTGTTAAAATTTGTGCTACATTTGGATGGAAACATGTCTATTGATGTACTTGATTTGTAGTAAGTGGATTTAAATCATACAAAAACACAGCCACATGTGGGTCCACCACTCTGGATTTGGTCACGCAGCGCTCCCTGCGCAGATCTTAGGGGGAAAATCAAACGTATTATTTAAGTGTTATCCAGCAGCAGGTTGTTTTTCCAAAGGCATTTTTGTGATCACACAGATGTCTGTTTGATAAAACCAACATTTAAATCCAGTACTTTTATACAGACTTGCCCACCCTGCTATAGCGCAGCAGAGAAGAAGAGCAGTGTGGAGTGGGAAAGATTTTAAAGGGGACATATCATGAAAAACTCACTTTTTCAGTGCTTGTGCACAAACATCTGGGTATCTGGAGTGGCTACCAACCCACAAACTGAAAAATGAGACGACCCAGTCAGAAAACATATGATTCAACAAGCCATTCAGATTTGGCTCCCCTTCCTATAGAACTACCTTTGCAAAAGGTGCACCATATATTTCTCGCAAGCCAATCAGAGCAGACTGGGCTTTTTCAAGAGGTGGTCTTAAAGAGACAGGCGCTAAAACGGAGCGTTTCAGACAGAGGGTGAATACAGGTATATTCAGACAGACAGGATGAGAAAAACAATGTGTTTTTTTAACTTTAAAGAATGTAAACATGTTCTAGTAGAAACCCAAAATACAAGTATGAACCTGAAAATGAGCATTATATGTCCCCTTTAAAATTCTGAGGAGACAGTAGATATATGTGGAATCTCATAAAGCACAGCCTTCTGCTGGATAACAGAAAAAAAAAAATACAATTTAGATTTTGCCCCTAGGATTTGTGAAGGGAACACTATGTGACCGAATCAGGGGATAATGTATATACAAATTGGGCTAGCAAAAACAGTGATATATGGTCCTTTAAACTCATGTATTACTGCAGGACTATATAACTTCTGCTGACATTTAAAGGGTAATGATGAATGCTAAAATATAACCGTAGCTCAAGTAGAGAAACGACAAAGAACTTACTCAGTAATGTCATAGCAATACTAACTATTAGCCTCCATAAGTTACCGGTCATACCAGACCAAGACAGACTGTGTCTGAATCGAACAGGTGTATGTTTTATTGCTTATAGATTGTAATTTTCCTTAGTAAGAGGAAGATTGTGTTAATTCTTCTTTCTACGTCTTGCTTTAAGGTATTTGAAGAACTCCCAGTCAAAGCCAAAATAACCACAGCGACTAAAGTATTTTCATCATTTCGTCATGTCAAACCTCTCGGTGACAGATAATTGGTGACTACTGTTGAAGACTATACTTTTCTGACATTCAACGAAATGATCTTTACATGATGGAACCATATGTCCCAAACCAAAAATAGCCACCTTATCCATCTCGAACAACATCCCACACACCTTCTCCATCCTTTCCCCACTCATTCAGTAGTTGGACATGCAGTAATTAGGTTGGAAGAGTTATTTCAGACTACAGACTTAACTAACAGCATGACTTCAAAATGCCAAGAGACACACAGAGAGAGAGAGAGAGACTGGTGCCTTGCACTAAGGCAGACAACCTCGCTCACCCATAATCACAGAGGTTCATGTATGCAGTTATACTGTATATTTAGCTTGTCTTCTCTTTGTCCTGATGGCCGGTCACTTGTGGCCAGACCAAACCCCGTGCCATGGTAACATCAAGTTTGGAAGAAGCTACTAAAAAACAGTGATGATACATGTACGCATACATATCATATATACAGCTGCAGATTGGGCAGTAAATGAAACACCACCAAAGTAACAAACAGCCACCAACAAGAGCATCATTTCTCAAAAATACAATACAAAACATCATCTGAAAAGATATATAAAATAGATGGCACTCATATCCTCCATAAAGTCCCTTTTACATAACAACACATGCAGTAAGAAGTGATGACAGAGCCTTACCTCTCTCTTCCAGCTGCTAGCAGACAATGATGAATGCCACTTTGGTGGGAGAAAGTGAAGAGAGTGAAGTCTTGACTCGGGTGGTGACAGTCCTCCCTCTGGTTGGCAGAGGGAGTGGTGGGAGTGTCAGGCCAGCCTTTAGAAATCGTGGCGAACTTCACCACAGAATGTGACACTACGGAAACCAATGTGGACCTGATGTGGATTTACACACACACATAGACACACACATATCTGTGATGACCACAGTGTGAAAGTGCACCAGTATTTGTGTATGAAAGTGATTTTCATCACTTTGAATGCTAACATCTGCAATTTTTTTAACATTGTACACAGGTTCATGACTTAAAAGGGACATCATGCCTATTTTCAGGTTCATACTTGTATTCTGGGTTTCTTTTAGGACATGTTTATAGTCTTTAATGTTAAAAAAAAGACATAATTTTTCTCATACTGTCTGAATTAGGGCCGTCAAAGTTAATGTGATAATAACGCGTTAACGCAAATTCATTTTTAACGCCACTAATTTCATTAACACATTAACGCAACTTGTGATTTTTAGGTTGGAGCAGGCTCAGTTTTAAAGCTAGAGTGAAGATACTTCATCATATGAAACTCAAAAACATAAGGAATCCATCGGTACCAACCATGTCATACTAGCTTGTCACGAAGGTAAGTAAATCTAAACTTATGCTACAAAACTTATGCTACATTTTGGCGAGGAAAAACTGGCATGGCTATTTTCAAAGGGGTCCCCTTGACCTCTGACCTCAAGATATGTGAATGAAAATGGGTTCTATGGGTACCCACGAGTCTTCCATTTACAGACATGCCCACTTTATGATAATCACATGCAGTTTGGGGCAAGTCATAGTCAAGTCAGCACACTGACACACTGACAGCTGTTGTTGGGCTGCAGTTAGCCATGTTATGATTTGAGCATATTTTTTTATGCTAAATGCAGTACCTGTCAGGGTTTCTGGACAATATTTGTTATTGTTTTGTGTTGTTGATTGATTTACAATAATATATATATACATATATTTGCATAAAGCAGCATATTTTCCCACTCCCATGTTGATAAGAGTATTAAATACTTGAAACATCTCCCTTTAAGGTACATTTTGAACAGATAAAAAATGTGTGATTAATTTGAGATTAATTGCGATTAACTATTTTAATCGATTGACAGCCCTGATCTGAATATACCTGTATTCACCCTCTGTCTGAAACACTCCGTTTTAGCGCCTGTCTCTTTAAGATCCCCTCCTGAAAAAGCCCAGTCTGCTCTGATTGGCTGGTGAGAAAAATATGGTGCACCTTTGCAAAGGTAGTTCTCAAGCTGTGGGTAGCAGTTTATTCTAATGAGCCTGCATCTGAATGGCTTGTTGAATCATGTGTTTTATAATCTAGGCAGCCCACTAAAAACTGATTGGGTTGTCTTGTGCTGCGTTTCGTTTGAACAGGGAAGACGGAATTTCCAAGTTCCCAGTCGGAAATTTCAAATGGAACGCACCCTGATAAGCCTGGTTAGCCAACTAGTTTTCTGACTTGTTGTTCTGGAATGTGATCAACTCGGGCTTGACATCATTTCCAGCTCCGACTTCCGATTCGGGTTGGGTTGGTAGGCACTCCAGATACTCAAATGGATGTGCACAAGCATTGAAAAAGTGAGTTTTTTAATGATATGTCCCCAATGTTGTCAACTAATCCTGCTAATCCAAAATGATACTCTTATTTTGAAGTAAAGGGATCACGTGTGCATAGTTGAAACCATGATCAGTAGTCGTACAGTAAACTGGAGCAGAGCTGTGGTTCAACAGCCAGCATGTTTTACTGCAGCCGTGCAGGAGTTTAATGAAATTACAGGTTTGAGAAACTCTGTGGCGAGAGATGACATAGAAACTGTAGCACATGTTGGACTGGACTCTGGTATACTGTGTAAGTAATGATTCAGCCATTACTGATTTAAAAGTAATTCAAATTAACTGCGTACATTTACATGGTTGCA
>CAKAKR010062132.1:72114-93140 GCA_916700685.1 Adelosebastes latens | reverse complement strand
TTAAATGCCCAGTATAGTATGTAAAAAAAAATCATAGTATAGCAAGTCGAAAAAAAGTGATTGCTATAGTATGTCGAAAAAAAGTCATAGTATAGTATGTTGGAAAAAAGTCATAGTATTGTATGTTGGAAAAAAGTCATAGTATTGTATGTTGAAAAATGTCATAGTAGTGTGTCGAAAAAAGGTCATAGTATACTATGTCGAAAAAAAAACTATTGGTATAGTATGTTGAAAAAAAGTCAATGTATTGTATGTCTAAAAAATTCATAGTATAGTATGGTGAAAAAAACCCAATTAGTATAGTATGTTGAAAAAAAATCATAGTATAGTATGTTGAAAAAAATTCATAGTATAGTATGGCGAAAAAAGTCATATAGTATGTCAAAAAGGAGTCGTAAAAAAGACAATATAATATGTCAAATTTTAATAAAAAGTAATAGTATAGCGGGTCAAAAAAAGTCATAAAAAGTCATGGTATAGTATGCCATAAAATGTCACAGTAGGCCTAGGCTATAGTATTCCATAAAAATTGTCATAGTATAGAATGTCATAAAACGTTCAGAGCAATAATATAGCAGCAAACTATTTGTTATGTAAAGATATAGAGTAGTAATGTCTACCTGAGCTGAGAATGAGTCGCTCTCCCTCTGTGTGTTTTGATCAAAGCTTCTGCTTTGTTGACGTGGCCGGGCTGGCTGCATATGCTTTTAGTGCATGTTCATGCATGTGAGCGTGCCCCACTGACTAGCTCACAGCTGCCGCTCCGCTCACATACGGCGGTTACAGCCGATAACGCCGTCCCGACCGAAGCGCAGCACCCAACCGCCAGTTCAACACCGTTAGCTCCATCAGCAGTATTGCCGTTATTTTCACTGTTAGCACCGTCAGCATTAAGAATAAATCCATAAAACCATAATGAAAAAGACAACAGTCAGGTTTCAAATGTTTTTTTTATATTTCAGTAAAATCTACTTTAATACACTTTGAAACAAGAGTACAACAAAATAGAATATACTTCAAATGTTGAATATAGAAACAGTTCAGTCTGAACACAAACATCTTTCTCTCTTCCCTATTTAGATAAAAAAAAATAATGATGAAATGTAGGGGCAGGACCAAAAAGGCAGTAAAAAAAAATGTATGCTGGCAAATTGACCCTTTGTTTTAAGTAAAGTGACCTAAGATCCACAGTGGTTTTATATTTTTTGCAGCCATTTTGCATAAACTTGTGATTTTCAATGCCTCTCTTTTTAATAATTAAAATAATTGCTTCTAGATCTCTGAGTTTACATACATTCCTATTTTGATTTTTTTTTCTTTTTCTCGAGACATGGCAGCATGCATCAGCTCCGAGTCGCATTTTTTTGCATTTCCGTGCAGCCAGACTGGGTAGGGTTGTGAAAAGGGCAAACATTTGGGTCTGTCAAAAAAATAAAAGAATTGACAATAGCCAAGATCATTTAGTCAAATAAGTCTGAAATTCAAGCCTAGAGATTTTCCTAGACGCTGGAGGACACACAGCAAAGCAATCTGGCCACTGTTCTACAACATGTTGCTGTTTCAATATATATGAGCATTTAACAGCCTGATAGTGAGAGAGGAACTAATAATAATACAAATATTAGTTCCCCTAGTTTCAATAATACTGTGCTTGGTACAAGGTATCAAAACACAAAAACAAAATTTCAGCTTACTGTTCAGACAATACATGAAAAAGAAAGTCAAAATTAAAATCTAAGGCTGTTAACTTTAGCTCTGTAAACTGTATATAGTATATATATATATATATATAAATATGTACATACATGACCATTTTCTGTCTGATATCGTTCCTTCTTAGAGCTTCTCGCAGCTCCACTTTCTCTCGCTCTCTTAGCACTCACGTAGCACCACCCACACTTGATCTGCACAGTGATATAAGTAAAAAAAAAAAAAGAATAAGTTGCTGGTTTTAACATCTGAAGAGGCTAAATTATAAACAAATGGTCTCTACAAAAGCTTCATTACACCCCCACTGTGTATTTCTTTTATTTGAAAGTTCACATTTTGGTTAGTTGTAATTATTTGCCTTGTTTTGTAGTGTTTCAGCTTTTTTTTTTTTTGTAACTTCAAGGGTCTTTCCTTTCCCCCCCCCAATTTGAGTCAGTTGTGGCGATTCATTTAGAAGGCATACATTGTAGTGATCAAGGTTGGTCCCTTTACCTTTCCCAACAAGTCCCTTTTAAAGTCTGTGTGTATTCCTGTGTTGTGGAGCGCAGTTTGAGCTCCATACACGGACACTCAGAGAGGTTTCAGTGTGGTTCTGAGGACCGGCTTGGATCGGTAAAGTTCTAGGTAGCAACAGAGAAGATGTGAAGACGGGTTGAGGACTAAAAACAGGCCTTCAGGAGTCTTTAAAGTCTCACAGACTGCTGCTGGTTATTACAAGAGTAAAAATTACATCAGACATGTACAAACTAACCCTCTGAAATGTGCTGCATTTCAACACTCGGGCTCTTCAGTCTTTATCGTCACGTTAGGCGCTTCCAGTTTGATAACCACCTCAGCGTCCACGGTCTCCGATTGGACGTTCTGGACAGTTTTGGGATTCATCTGGTTCTGCTGGACTGCCACCGGCATCTGCAAAGTTTGAACCTGGATACCTGCGGCCTTCAGCTTCTCCATCGTGACTCCTCCGGTTGCCGACGCTCCTATCACCAGCTCTGAACCGTTAATGATGCCGCTTATGATCCGAGGGTGTGCCGCCATCGTCCGATTGGCCGTCGATACCGTTACTACCCCCGCCCCGCTGGCCGCCTGTGACACGACCAGAGTCTGTTGTTGCGCCTGCGTTGGCACGGTGAGTCTCATCACTTGTGTTCCCGGGGGGAC
Organism: Adelosebastes latens; assembly: GCA_916700685.1. Lineage (NCBI taxonomy): Eukaryota > Metazoa > Chordata > Actinopteri > Perciformes > Sebastidae > Adelosebastes > Adelosebastes latens. Next base: position 90,269 of record CAKAKR010062132.1, on the reverse strand, counting down.
GTTGACGGGTCCCAGGGCCCGGACCGTCAGGGGGCTACCGAGGAGGCTGATGCCTGCTGGGCAGCCCCCGAGGCCGTGCTTGTTTGAGCCTGTGGAGGCCTGCAGGTGACACTGAGCTAACTGGTGGGCCGGGATTGTGATGATCTTGGCGAGCTGGACAGTGATCTTGTCTCCGTTCTCTGCTGTGGCTGGGACCATGGTGGGGATGGTCTGGATCATAACCTACCCAAAAAAAAAAAATCACAAATTAAAAAGAAAAGTTCATGAAAGTTAACAAACCAAGAATGTTACATGTACACAATTTCCTTGATTGATCTATACGCCTGTACTGGAATTCTGCAGGGTTCACAATGTTAAATGTAAGACCTTTTTAATACCGGTTTCACAATCATACAAGTATGAATCTGTGAGGGAAAACCATTAGGGATCATTTCACATTTTCCAGCAGTATATAATAACAATTCCCATTATCCCGGATAAACGGCAGAAAATAGATGGATAGAACAGCTGTGAAAGCAGCACAAACACACACAGTCGTTGTCGGACAGTCGCTATCGTGACACCGGGCAGACGGACTAACGTTAACGCCAGGCAGACACACAGCTGACAACTTGCTGAACTAAACTAAATGTGCAGTGGAGAGTTACTTGGAAAGTGGAGGCATGTCCGCGACAATGCACGCAGCACCGTGGCTGCTACAGTAACTCTCCTGACGGTGAACTGGGGACTCAGTTGACTGTTGTGCTCAAACACTGATTAGTGATTGCGAGGAACTAATCTTGTCGTTAAAATTTAATTTTTTCAAAATTAGCATCCCTTTATGAGACAATGAGCTTCGTGGCTGCAGTAGTTGATAGTAGTGCAGATACCGTGTTGTGATATGCAAAAATTAGGGCTGTCAATGAAAAACGCAACAAATTTCTTTAATGCATTAACGCAACTTGTGATTTTTAGGTGGTAGCGGGCTCAGATTTAAAGCTAGAGTGAAGATAATCTGATCATATGAGAGTAGAAAACCTAAGGGATCTTGTGGGGAAGGAGGTTAAATAACTACGAAAAATACGCTAAATTTTGCCAAGGAAAAACTGGCATAGCCATTTTCAAAGGGGTCTCTTGACCTCTGACCTCCAGATATGTGAATGAAAATGGGTTCTATGGGTACCCACGAGTCTCCCCTTTACAGACATGCCGACTTTATGATAATCACATGCAGTTTGGGGCAAGTCATAGTCAAGTCAGCACACTGACACACTGACAGCTGTTGTTGCCTGTTGGGCTGCAGTTTGCCATGTTATGATTTGAGATTATTTTTTATGCTAAATGCAGTACCTGTGAGGGTTTCTGGACAATATTTGTCATTGTTTTGTGTTGTTAATTGATTTCCAATAATAAATATATATATTTGCATAAAGCAAGCATATTTGCCCACTCCCATGTTGTTAAGAGTATCAAATACTTGACAAATCTCCCTTTAATGTACGCTTTGAAAGGACAAAAATGTGTGATTAATGTGTGATTAATCGCAATTAACTATTTAAATCGATTGACAGCCTCAGAAAAACTGATTGTCAGTGAAGGAGTTTCCACATGTACACACCTTCTGTTGCGAGTTGGTGTTACCAGCAGCGCCGATGGCAGAAGCGTTGGTGAGAAGGGTGGTGTGGCCGCCTGCCCCCGTGGAGATCTTCTGACCCAGTGATGTTGTCATGACTACGGGCACCTGCATCGCCACCCGCACTGTCCTGTAGACGAGAAGTAACACAGAATCTAAAATCAATACTTACTGTAGGGAAAAGATGTTGCCCTTTGCATGAGCATGTGAGGAAAACCCTTTAACTGGCGTTCCTCATCTCTCTGCGGGAGTCTAACCTGGGCCCAGTGGCGGTAGGGATGATAGCCGTGTGAGAATGCTGACTCCCATCCGATGCTCCGGAAACAGACAATATCCTCGGCATCCCGGTCACCATCGCTGCTGCGCCGCCTCCTGCCACCGTCTTGCTGCCTGTGGCGACAGTAGCGTGGACCACGTTGGCCCTGTTCCCGCCCCGCAGGATGTTGGGCTTCTTGGAGGATGACAGCTCGGTCGCCTGCAGCAGCATGTCTGACGGAGGCAGTACGCGCTCGAAGGACACGGTCTCGGAGCCGATCAGGTCGTCGGGGGAGGGCATGTCTGCCTTGTCGTCGTCGATGATGACGATGTTTTTGGGCATGTCTTTGAACTGGTAAACCAGCCGCTGGCCCTCCACCTTGGCGAGGATGCCGCGCTGGTAGTAATATCTGAGGGAAAAGGATACCCAGGAATTATGATGCTGCTTCCTAAAAAAACACCCCCACCCCCTTACACACACACACACACACACAGCTCACCTGAGTGCCCGTCCCATGGTCTCATAGTTCATGTCTGGCTTGTTCTTGTGTTTGCCCCACAGCCTGGAAACAGCCTTTGAGTCGACCAGTTTGAAGATGCCCTTCTCCCTCTGAGTCCACTTGATGAACTTGGGACAGGTGTTCTTGTTCTGGAGGAGGTCCAACAGGAACTCCCACAGGTAGGTGGTGCTTCCTGCTGGAAATCAAGCAAATTTAATGCACTGCTAAATACTGTATATATAATCCCTATTTATCAGTGCTTTACACATTACCATGGCAACAGATTTATGTCTACATCCATGTTAATTATAGCCAGTAACGTTAGCAGTGTTTGGTACCTTTCCCTTCTCTTGGTTTCTTCTTGATGCCCAGGTCCAGGGAGCCGTTGGAAATAGCTGACTGGGGAGTCTTTGGCTTCCGTCCAGCTATGACAAGGAAACATTTCAAATAGGACTCAATCATTTGCTTTAAACCTGCAGTAGGCAGTATGTTTTTGGCATCATTGGGCAAATATTCCATAATAACCTTTCAGCATATTGTAATTCAAGTGTTCTGAAAGAAAACTAGACTTCTGCACCTCCTCATGGCTCTGTTTTCAGGCTTTAAAAAAATCTAGCCCGTAACGGGAGACTTTGACCAATCACAGGTCATTTCAGAGAGAGAGAGCGTTCCTATTGGCTGTTCATTCAACGGCGGCAGCTGTCAATCACTCAACTGATATCAACATGGAGGACAGGTCACAAACTTTCTAATTTTACAGCTAAACAGTACACTACAAGATGTTTCTGAAAACATTTGAGGCGAGAAATAGGCATTACAGTAACAGAATATGGATTCATATTTGATCAGCGCTGCGTAGGAGCACCGGAGGACGCAGAGGAACATGATTTTTTTTACCCGTCTCATGCACTACTGTCAGGATATAGTGAGCGTTTTATAAAAAATAACTTTTTTTAAATCATATTTGCTCCAATCCTATCTACTGCTGCTTTAATGGCTGAATCACTGACTTGTGAGGTGGAATTTAGATCCAACTGTAAGATTGTACCACTAGATGGAGCTCTTGGGTAAACCAAATGATTAACAGTGTAACTCAAGGTTATGGTTTGAGGTTTGTGGCCTGGCTTGTGAAGTAAGGTTAATCACAGAGCCGCCAGATGTTTTCCATTTAAAACTTTGCGTTTTTCCAAAGCTTAACTCCCTACAATACGGTGCCGATAGTGGGTCTACGGCTGCATGAATAAAAAACATTTTTGAATGGTTTTCCACATCTTTGGACTACTGGGGGTTCACTCTCCTCACTTTAGAGATGAATTCTGTGTTGGCACAAACTGTAAGCTCTTTCTGTCTACCTCTCCTCTTCCTGACAGGCTCGTGGCCTGGCTCTGGTTCTTCAAGCAGGGTGACCATCTCCTCGTCTTCCTCCTCGCAGCACTCCTCTGTCGATATCTCCACCTCCGTCTCAGTAATCATGTCGGGACGCATGGCGGCGTGAAGGAAGTCTGGTGTCACTATGCAGGGCGGGATGAAAGCTTCTGGATGAAGGGAAAAGTTCAACTTTAGGAAATATTTAAGCTGGACTACATTACTTTTTGCATGTTCAAACTACAGCAAAGATAACAGACCAACCACAAATTAATATTTTACCCCACCTTACAGATGAATACAATTATGTTAAGTTAATTGTGAAACATTACAAGTATCAGTTTCAAGTGTAACATTTCTAAATTGTGTTTTGGGGTGTTATTAGATAGCATGTGTTACCTGGGCTGCGGTCTTCTCTGAGGCTGGAAGGTGAATCCATGCGTAGCAGAGCCTCTGCAGCCTCGATGGTCTTGTCAGAGCAGTGAACACTGGTGCCATGGACAGAAGCCTCCACTGAAACACACACAGAATCAATTAGTAAATAGTTTAGGGAAAATAAAGTTACTGGTTGATCCCAGTAGAAAAATACATGAGTTACACTTTATTAATCCCCACAGGGAAAACTGGTGTGCTTCTCAAGGACACTACATCCAACTTGCTTTCCCATATCTAAGCTAAGAACACAAAATCTATATATTAATGGTTAACTTAATAAAGTCCAAAAGGAAAAATAATAAAATACTACTACCACCTATCACACTATTAACACAGTGCTGCATATGCCGTACACAGAATAAAGCTATATGGCGCCCCCTAGTGAAAAGACAAATTGCTAAAAAATGATATGGCAATTTCAGTAAACAACAATTCCCTCTGATCTAGACACAGTATGACTTGATGTAAAGTACACAGTAGGGAATGTCTTCATTATTGTTCCTCTTTGTTTTTGTTAAACTAGTTATGACACTTTTTACACTGCACCTTTGGCTTTTGTTTGAAGTTTACTGAAGAATGTCATCCTTATTTACTATCTCAAATATGGCAAGACATGGCACGAAAATAAAAGATGATGCTGTTTAAAAAAAAGAAAAAAAATGGGATTCAGCCTGAAGGAAATGGTACGTGGCCCCATCTGGGACTCTGAGAAGGAACCCAGGGCACCTGCTGTTATTGTCAATCACTGGTGGGAGACGAGATCGCGTTACACCCAGCCCTGTCCATGTTTGGCTATCTCACTGAGGCAACAGGCACGGCATAGGGGAGAAATGGGCTATCTTTAGATTGTCCCAACTCATTCGAATCCCTCTCACAAACAAACAGGACATGCTGGTAGCCATCCAAGCAGAGACCCTATAGCTTACCGTGCTGCCCTTGAAACCAGGCAGCTGTGCTGTAATATTACCACCGCAAAGGTGTGAGGTCGGAGAGCTGCAGCTCGGCTTGACCTACATAACCACATATAGACACTTTGGCCATTTCTAGTCTGTCCAGAACTTTAGGATTTATCCTTAATAATTGAATATTAATAAAAAATACAAACAGAGCATTGTGTAAAAAATGTGCAGTATGTGTGGGCAGCATATAATAATAAAAAGTATTGGATTATTTTCACAACTTATCTATTATGAACCTATACTACTATGTATAACGGCGCCAAGAATAGCAGCAAGTCCGACAGAAAGTAGTGCAGCCTGTGATGACTTCCGTGTTTACAGTCCTCATCCTTTCCCTCCACTTCTCTTCGAAGAAGCTCACAAATCCTCCTGTCACTCAACCACCCGCCTCGCCTCCTATTGGCTCATCCTCACACGAACAGCCCGCCCCTGCTTGAATCTGATTGGACTGCTGCTGACGTCACAAACCAGCGCTCCACGCTTATTGGACTAACGGGCACGTCAATCAACAGCACACCACGCCCTTATCCGTACACACAATGCTTCCGCCATCGAAATAAGACAAAAATACTTTTGCGTTTGAAATTTGCGTAAAAAAACAAAAACCCAGAGGTGGAAACGATGCAGTGTTTTCACAATACATAGTTCATTAACATTAACTGTTAAAAAGCCGGTGAAATTACACAAATAAAGTAGTATTTTGCAGGTCAGTGTGGAAGTGGAGCCGCACTAGAAACAACTAGAGGAGAAGAAAGCGAGCCGAGCCGAGCCAGGCCGTCCCACGCTGCAACCAGCGGCTGCATAGCAACCAGAACGGAAACCATGCAACTAAAACATAAAAACCTCTCACATAAGACATGTGTAAAATAAACCCACTGTGCACAACACCTACAATAAACACTAATACAACATTATGATCATTAGTTTCCAGGTGTAGTGATATCCAGGGACAATGTGTGAAGACTAGTACTGCACACTATCTCCCTCTAAACGGAGCAAACTTCAGCCAAACACAGTTAAATACTACCATATCATAATACCAGAGGCTGTGTGTATCAGATTTAAGCCAGTAAAAATAAACCCACATGTCCTTCCGCCCTCAGACAGCGTGGCAGAGACGTAGGACAGACAACATCTCTCCACTTCCTGGTTGTGCAGAGACCGAGCTGCAGACCGTTATTATAACTCCCGCTGCGGAGGAAACAACCTGCTCCTACATGCAAAACACACTCCGTGCAGATACCGAGATATTTGTGCACACTAGCAAGCTCTGCGGAAGTTTTGCACGTCTTAAACCGGGTTGTGTAAACCGCGTAGCAACGCCACCATGCAGGGCTGCTACCAAGGTGATCACTTCCTGATCCTCCTCCTCCATTACTTCACTACACTACTCACTGAGGCGCAGCGGTCGAGGGTAAAAACACAACCACTACGTTAACATTAAGCTCTCGGATTGTACTAAGTATATAGAGATAATGTTACCGGCTCTGATGAGTAGGTCGAGCTGGTTTGCGTGCCCCTCATGCTGCGAAGTCGCCATGTTTTTCCCCCTTGCTGCAGATTCACATTGACTGACTTCTCACTCAATTGTATAGGAAGCTACTAGCTCAGATCACTCCGCCGCTAATGGGAAATCTCCTCGAATTCAACGAGACGCACTACTACGGGCGGCAGAAAAAGTATACCTCCGCAAGCCCGACACAGGAAATCCTTCCTTCGCCCTCCCTCAACTTGCGTAGTGACTACGTCATATAAAGCTGTACTGTAAAAAAACGGTTTTAAAATTAACTAAAAAAAAATCAGATTATTACAAATCAAAGTTGCAGTTTGCACAACGAATTGACTGATAAGAATAGTAAACTTCTACACATCTAACCCACTTCAGTTCAAAACAATGAGCACCATGTTTTATAATGACTGACTACATTGTTTGTTGCTCTGTTTTAACTATAGATTAGAATTACTTCACAGCGTGTGTTTTGCTGTTTTTAATTTTTTTGTTTTTAATTTTAGGATTTCTGTACAAGTCAAATGCACTCACAATAAATTAATTAATCTATTACACTATACGTCATTATTAATTCCATAATTTAAATGGCTTCTTTTGCAATATTTAAAGGCCTTTGAGGAATATACAGTAAATTATGGAGGGCGAAGATTGAAATTATGTAAAATAAAATAGTATCGGTTAACACTAACTAAATAACAATTAAAGTGCAAATCTTCATTAACATTTTTTTTTTTTTACAAAATATTCTTTAGGTTTGCTATAAATTTCTGTGAAATATAATTTAAGGTCTAAGGCAACATTAGTGTGTTGCCTAAACAGAATCAGAAATGTCACAAGATGTGACCCATCGTTTACCCTAACCCAGCGTTAGGGTAAACGCTTACATTTCAGTTGACAACTACAGTATACAGAATTGTTACCTACTAATGTGCTTCACACGCAGCTAGCATTGTATAGTGGAAGTGTGGCATCTACATTTACAGCATTTTCAAGCTTTTTTTTTTATCAGTGCACCTGTTCTTTTGTTAGGTCAGTCGTCATAGTCTTTTTGTCTCTATGAGATTATACAGACACAACATAATAAATTACACAACAAAACAACAATTTTGAACACTCTACTGTAATTTCTTCAGCGAAGGGTCACTATCCATGGTGATACCATTACTATTACATTTTCAGTTTCCTTCTGCTTGAGACAGCACGTTTTATATTTGGAACCAGGCTTAAAAATAGATTAATCACAAATTAATCACACATTTTTTTTACCTGTTCAAAGTGTACCTTAAAAGGGAGATTTGTCAAGTATTTAATACTCTTATCAACACGGGAGTGGTCAAATATGCTTGCTTTATGCAAATGTATGTATTTATTATTAGAAATTACAACACAAAACAATGACAAATATTGTCCAGAAACCCTCACAGGTACTGCATTTAGCATAAAAAATATGCTCAGATCATAACATGGCAAACTCAAACCCAACAGGCAACAACAGCTGCCAGTGTGTCAGTGTGCTGACTTGACTATGACTTGCCCCAAAACATCATGTGATTATCATAAAGTGGGCATGTCTGTAAAGGGGAGACTCGTGGGTACCCATAGAACCCATTTTCATTCACATATCTTGAGGTCAGAGGTCAAGGGACCCCTTTGAAAATGGCCATGCCAGTTTTTCCTCACCAAAATTTAACGTAAGTTTGGAGCGTTATTTAGCCTCCGTCACGACAAGCTAGTATGACATTGTTGGTACCAATGGAATCCTTAGTTTTTCTAGTTTCATATGATACCAGTATTCACACTATAAACTTTAAAACTGAGCCCGCTACAACCTCCAGAAGTTGCATTAATGCGTTAAAGAAATTAGTGGTGTTAAAACGAATTTGCGTTACATGTTATCACATTAACTTTGACAGCAGCCTAATAAATACATTTGCATAAAGCAGCATATTTGTCCACTCCCATGTTGATAAGATTATTAAATACCTGACAAATCTCCCTTTAAAGTACATTTTGAACAGTTAAAAAAAAGTTTGATTCATTTGCAATTAATCGCGATTAACTATGGACAATCATGCGATTAATCACGATGAAATACTTTAATCAATTGACAGCCCTACTTCATAGATACATGTGTGTGTGATGCAAAAACATTTTCTGGTAATTATGCCAAATACTTGATACTTCTAATTTAGATTTAGATTATGTAAAAATGGAGTTTAGAGATGTAATTTTGTACAGTATGAATGAATGCAGCTTTCATTAGTTCAGAATACTATTGTCTCAGTCTTTCAGTCTTTCAGTCTGTTTCATACTGATGAACACTGCACTGGATTGGACACTAGCCACCATTAATATGGGATTAATGTATGATTAGAGAGTTAATACTGAATACCTTCACTGCTCATGAAATAGTTACTGTCCAAAAAACCCACAAGGTGGCGATGTGTGACCACAGAGGCCTGTAACCCTCACAGCCTACATTACCAGACCTTGACAAAGACGAAGCATTTCAGCCCAACCACAATAAACAGAAGCAACACTTTGTAAGCTTGAATATATAAAACCGATGTGTGGACCTTGAATCTAGATTCAGGTGAACTCACAACATTTTCATTACATACCCTAACCTCTATAATATACCAAAAAACATTTGAAAAATGTACTACAGGCACACCACAAAAACAATACTTTAAAAAGTTATTTTCCAAGATTTTAGCGTCTAGACTGGAAGGTTTTTTACCAAAACGTATTCACCCAGACAAAGTGGGTTTCATTGAAAATAGGATGACATCTGCAATCTCCGCAAGTTACTTCATCTTATGTGGCGAGCTGGAAATGATGCGGACACAACTGTAGCTTTCTCACCTGATGCTGAGAAAGCATTTGACAGCGTAGAGTGACCTCTTCCTGACAAAATTATAAAATTATCGATAGAACTTATTGGACCAATGGCAAGGCTAGGACTCAGAAGCTCTGACTCGTGTTGGACATGTGATACCACTTGTGGCAATCTTTTATTTTATAAGCTGATGGATAGGCAAGATAGTTACATGAAAATATGGGGCCCTTTTGTTACGGTAACCTGATCTGCTGAAGAGTTCTACCCTTTCCAATTAATTAAATACATACAAATAAAATAATGTGATGTACTATATGACATGTATAATTTCTGGTACTATTTTCTTCATATAATATGGTGTACTATTCTGTACATACAGCATATCTTGTAGAATCTATACTATATATAACACTCAACCCCTGTTATATTCCCTTTGTCCTTGTTTTCTTGTCTTTGTTCTGTCTTAAGGCCTTTTCACACCAGGGACGAAAATGATAAAAAAAAGAAACGAAATGAACAAAGCAAAATATTTGTTGGCATTCAAACCTTTCGCACCAAGGCCGACATAAATATTTGCATTCCGTGCATTTCACCGAAAATTAAAGTTTCGCACTGTCACACAATCATCAATGCTTAAGTTGTTTTTACTATAATAAACCCACACTCAACTCTACGTACTGGAGACGGGCTCATTATTATTCCAAGTGTGAAAAACAATAAAAAAGAATGGAAAAAAAGATGTTAGAAGGCGTAACTTCAAAGAATGACTGAATTTTGAGTTGGTGGATTCAGTACCAAGACAGAGTCAGGGAAAGATCAACTAAATCATTGGATTTAGCTAATTTAATGGTCTGTCTCCAAAGAAGGAGAGCCATCAACGAGCTGCTGCAGCAAGGCAGCTGCTCCAAGGGCCGCCGCACAGCAGACAGGTACAGCGAGGGGAAAACGGTCTGTAGATCCGGCATATTTACACATCTTACTCTGTGAATTGAGGATTTACTTCGACCAAACCAGAGTTGCTGCTTGTTGGAACAGTGGAAAGACTAAGATGTGTTTGGTGAGTTTTATTTTGTTTCTGTCCAGTTTGAATGAAGTGTGTTTTATGATGTGTTGGCACTGTTTTCTGGGGAGTTAGGTGGTCTGTGGGGTATTTTATTTTTGATTGGGTAAGTGGTCCTTGGTCTGAAAACGTTTGAGAAACACTGTTCTACACAATCCACAGCAAAAAAAGAAACATGTTATGATAGGCATTTCATTTTCGCGCAATTTGAGCAATATGCCCGTGTGTGCCACTTGTAATACAAACTGTTGTGGGTAAATAATAATCTATCTCTGCATTGAAAATGTTTTAGAAAAACGTGTCATTATCAACCAGATGCACTTGTCGCCTTCCGCGGCATGATATCAGTTATTTTTACTACCAGTTGGAAACCGTCAAAGGGCAAACCGTCTTAAAGGAGGGTGGGTACTCCAAAGGGTGGGTACTGCGCTTCCGCGACGACGCTGTCGTTCTGGACGGCGTTATCAGCTGTGACTGCATTATGAGAGCAGTGCAGAGCAGCAGCCATAATCTAGCCAGTGGGGCACGCTCACATGCACAAACATGCACTAAAAGCACGAGCAGCCGGCCCGGCTGCGTCAACAAAGAGCGGGAAAGTGACTTCATTGTCTGCACAGGTAGACATTACTTTTCTTTACACAGCAATTACTTGTTTGCTTCTATATTAATGCTCTGGATATATAATTTAGAACCTTAAACTTCTGTAATTAAAAGGCCCAGTCAAAATTACTTTGGCCCATCCAAAATTGAAATCCTGGCGCTGTGCCTGTATCACCGTCTTATTTTGCCTGTGACTCACAACCCTAACACCGCATGTGTGCTGCAGGTGTAGCCAGTAAAAAGATAAAATTCCACAGCAGATCCACTCCACCTTCAATGTAGCCAAACTGTTATGTTATAAAAAGTATCCTATATTCGATTGCTCATTACTTGCATCATCTTTTTCTCATTGTTGTTGAGGATTTTACCAATTATGTTTGAAACATTATTTTGGATGAATCAATGGACTAATTTGTACTTGACAGTGTCACTAATATGCGGGCTAAGGGGGCGCGCTCTTTGCCTGGATCAGATGACCATATAAAGAAATCTGGCACAAACTGACGTAAGCTTGTAGCCAAAGTAGAAAAAAGCCTTAGAAACAGAAGCCAGTCTGACGCCTGATGTTTTTGCTCACAGGAAATACTTTTACATATGTTTACCTCATTATTTGACACTTTGGCCACATTAAATATGAACGGCCGACATTGTACCGCTATATATATATATATGACAGAAAATAAGGAAAAGCATAATAGGTCCCTTTTAAGTTAAATTTCTGCTAAATACAGGAAGATTTATGTCTCACCTGCCTCCCCTTCTGTCTCCACCTCCTGCTCATCGCCCACTTCCTGCATCAGGTAGGCCTCGTCATTGTACACGAACACCTGGGCTGAGTAACCTTGCTCATCGGCCAGGCTGGCGCCGGGTACCTCCTCCACTATGACTGCTGGGTAGTTGTCAGCCTCCTCTCTGTCCTGTACTTCTTCATAGGCCTCCTCAGCTTCACACTCGCCTTCTACCTCTCCTTCACACTCCAGGTCCACCTCACACTCTCCCTCCTGCAGGGGAAAGGGATCGGGGGACGAAAGAGAGCAAAGGTTTTCAATAAGAGAATAAGACACAAAGATTCTGTTGTGAACTGCAGTTGCAGTGTTACTCCTGCTTGTGTCTGACCCACCTGCTGGGCATCCTCCTCTTCAGCTGCGACATACTCCACCACCATCCCACCAGTGTCGACCAGCACCACTGAGGTCATGACTCATGCTCCTCAGGGATCAGCAATCACAGCCAGTGATCAGCCACAGCACCTCTGTCTGGTGGACTCCACCAGTTTGGTGAATAAAGCCCCCTGGAGAGAGAAGACACACTTGATAAACAAAACGTTGTTTAAAACAATAAAGTCTGTGATGCAGATTTTGTCAAAAGTAAGTTTTATGGTGAGTTTGATGATGACAGACACACACAGCGGGCTGTGGCTTTGTATTTACCCAGTGCTCGAAGTGGGCCGGTACTCACCGGTACGCCGTACCAGCACTTCTACATTTTACTCTTTGGCGTACTGTGACTTTTCTTACGTACCGGAACTTCTCAAAAGCTATCAGGTTCTCTGGAGATTCATAATCATACGGCACAGCGGCAGCGTTTTTGCGCCGCCCCTCATACGCCGTATGAGCATAAAAAATGTGTAAACAATGTGGAGAGCATCTGGACGAGCATGGGGGAGGGGGTCGGTGAAAACAACGCTGCTGTAATTTGTTGATACAATACGTCCTTCACATCCTTTTTGAAAAAATAATTAGTGATAACTTATAATATAATATAATATAATAATAATAACTTTTTGAAGTTGTAAGTATAATTAATGGAATATTACTTAAAATGTAAACGTTTTCTGAATCAGCTCTTTTGATTTACAGAGGATTTTACAGGGCAAACATTTGCAGAAGAGTTCAATGTTCAGACAAACGCTGTGATATGTGTACATAATAAAATCATTATTCAACTATAGTACATTTTTGGAGTTTTCTACAGTAATAATAATGGTCCAAAATGATGTCAAATTGCATAGTTTTAAGTCAAAATCCTTAAAATTTTCTTGGAGGAGAAATCCAAAACCCAATAAGAAAGTTTTGTTGGAACATTGGCCAATCTTCACTGCTCACTGTACAATTCTTTACAAAATATAAATCACCAGATCTTCATCTGTCCCAGCTGTAGACTCAGACCTCATAAAAGGCCGGCATCTCTTGTATCTCTTCCATCTCTTTCCTTCTAGCTTTGGTGTGCAGGAAGTGCCTGTCTGCTGCTATTACAGGAAGAAATGCACTGACAGGAAGCCAAGTCAGTCCCTTGAACACGCACACGGTGTCCAGTGGAAGATGTAGGCAGGGCAGACTGGAGCCATGGTAACAGTTGCTAAGAACCACAGGACTCTCAGTCCTGCAGTCATGCTGCTCTGCGGGGTGACAACAGGATACAAGACAAAGGGAACGCAGGAGCATGGTGAGGCAGACAGTTATGACACAAACTGCATGAACTGATGCTCCACCTACTCTGACTTTACGCACTTTTAAAGGGCTGACTTGGCAACTGACCTACTGGGAGTTGATATATTGTTATACTGGTGAGTCTTTACAACATCATCCCTCCTTGGAACAGCAGCGTATGTGGGACAAGGCAGATATTCCAGAGTATGGAGGGTGGTGTCTTTTTGTTGGCCTTTTTCAAAACCAAAAACACCATGGCAAAAGTGTGTTTGTCTGCTCGTACAGTAAGGTACAATCATCAGCATGTTCAGGTAACTATCTTACTACAGATTATGTTAAAAAAAAAAAAAAAGGGCCGTTCATGACCTGCACATCCACCGAGTGGGACCTGATCCTTCATGCTACTATGTCAGAGGGTAACATTAGCTCTGTCCTGCTCTTTATTAGGGATGGGTTATGATTTCGCAAATTAATCACAAATTTGTTTTATCTGTTCAAAATGTGTATCAACACGGGAGTGGGCAAATATGTTTGCTTTATGCAAATGTATGTATATATTTATGACTGGAAAACAATTAACAACACAAAACAATGACAAATATTGTCCAGAAACCCTCACAGGTACTGCATTTAACATTAAAAAATGCCTGTATCTTCACTCTAGCTTTAAAACTGAGCCCGCTACAACCTAAAAATTGCAAGTTGCGTTAATGCGTTAAAGAAATTAGTGGCGTTAAAACAAATCTGCATTAACGCGTTAATATCGCGTTAACTTTGACAGCCCTATTTTCAACATCGACAAGGTCCCAAAGAGAACAAACTCCATACTCCTCATCAACCACAGCACATCTCCACATCTTGTACAGCCAAGGCAGCCCACCCTCTGCTTAAAGATAATCCTACGCAAAATTCTTCAAATTCTTCTGTACACACAAAGACAAGGATTAGAAATAACTTTTTTCTCACAGACACCTTTTCCACATTTTCCAGTGCAAAAGTAATGACTCATTCCCTTCAGTTTTTCCTCATCCGATGAGAGGGTTGTACTGTGAAGGACAGAGGGTGTCGTATCCTGTGAAGATTGTAAAGCCCCCTGAGGCAAATTTGTGATTTGTGAAATTGGGCTATACCAATAAATTAACACATTTCAAAATAGCCAGAACACAATATAAAATCCATGCATGATACGGGGCATTTTTAATTTTGCACAGACCTACTGACCATGCAACGTCCTCCAACATGGTGTGTATGAGGACATGCTCGGTTACTCTGATTGCTGTATAATGGATGAGCCATGCTGTGCTGGTGTTCCCTCCGCTGCTGAGACCAACAAGCTATCAGCTCGGATGGAAATCCTCCGTTCAATTATTCAACAGCATAGAGCAGACACTCGTCTACAGAGGGTTATATGTTCTGTTGTGGAGGTGCTAGGTTCCTTCAGATTTGCAGCATGCATTCAGGGTATTGTTGTTCAATAACCATGTGACACATCCACAGGTCTCAGAGAAGGGGCATCTAACTAACGTGCTGCTCCAGAGTCCCAGGATATCAGGACAGAGTACTTCATACTTTATACTACCAGTTTCATTTTCTGATGTTAAAGGAAGTCGACTCCCTCCGATCTCTATTCCTTATCATCCTTCCATTCTAACTTTGTTTGAATACTTCATGCTTCACCTGTTGTTTCATTGCCAGGAATCTGGCACTTAAACAGGCTGACCAAAGAAAGGTGTGTGCATGTGCTGCACTATGTGCCGTTTTTTTGCTGTTAAGCTGACAGAAGTCATTATGTAAATTCATGGACCTGGACGACCTGCTCTACCCTCTGAGCCACAGTGAGTCATTTCATTAGCAAGTCAGAAAAGAGATTGGGTGAAAGGGAGGATCAATGTGCAGAGTCCTGTATGTTTTCACTTGGTCAACAGAATGATCTGGCAATAAAATGACAACATATAGGCCTACAGTACATCAGTACGGCAATAACCTCATTGCAGTGCTGTGTATGTTTTTTCTCTCTTTAAAGCTATTCCTTTTATTTTTTTCTCTCTTGGTTTCCTTTTATCCTTTCTTTAACTTCACCTACTAAGATATTGAGAATATCCATCTAAGTGGACAAATGCAGACCCTCCCAACAACTGCACAATACAATGTGCAGGGTCATATGGAATATGAAACATGCATACTGCAGGCAGAGATGCAAAATGGGTAAATCACATTCTCGCACGCACACACTCACACAACTTTGTACTTCTGTCTTTGTGAGAACACTAATTGACATTGCCTAGCCCTTTACACTAACCTTAGCCATCACAACTAAATGCCTTACCCCAACCCTTACCCTAGGGCTGGGCTCTCGTCACATTCAGTTAGGATATGGACACCATAATCTCATTGAGACACGCAGTCTCATTCTCAAGCAAGACCTGATAAAACTTGGTGGCCACAGAGGGCCACCTACAGGGGATATTAGGGCTGGGCAATATGGAGAAAATAAAATATCACGATATTTGACCCAATACCTCGATATCGATATTGCAACGATATTGTAGGGTTGACTATTGGTGCTTTCCCAAAATATTTACGCAATGAGATTTTTGATAATCATCAGTAGTGTGGATATAACGACTAAGAGGGTAAAGGTAAATAACATAACAGCTAGAACAGTCTGGTAAGTTCAGAAAATTTCATCACGTTACTGTAATGCAGCCTTTAAAACCAGGAAAAGACTAAACCTATGCCATATTACGATATCCAAAAATCTACGACGATATCTAGTCTCATATCACAATATCAATATAATATCGATGTATTGCCCAGCCCTACCTTAGGTCTGTCCCAAAGTGAGGACCGGCCAAATTGTCCTCACTTTACAATGATGGCCTCACTCTGAAGGTCTAAAACTAAAACTAAAACTCAAATTCGTCCTCACAAAGATCCCCCCCCCCCCCACCACCACCCCACTCACACACACAAATCAAACAAGATCTGTTAGGTGTCGAGTCTCTCGAGCAGGACTTGCAGGTTTAATTGACTCAAACAAGTATTACAGGACCTGCTGGCCGACTGCGAACACGTGGCTGCCTTGTCTCTACTGAGCTCAAACAGAAATGAGTCAATAAGATGCTGTGTTATTACCATTGCAACAAACTACTTCATTCAGAAACTAACAGCAGATACTTGTCACGGTACAAGGAAAGGAATTAATCATTTTAATAAGTCAAAAGCAGTCACTGTGACCTCATGTTGGTGTTTCAGGAATTGAAAATATTTCTGCTGCAAAGTCAAGTCATTGTATAAGAGCTACAGCTACATGTCTCACTGTAAATGCGTCATAATTCAGTTCACTTTTAACCTTTGATTACCAGGGTGGAAGCACACGAGACGCTTGATTCTTTAAAAAATGTTGTTCGGGTTCATGGGGAGTCAGTAGCAGTCTCGAGACTTAATCAAGACTCACAGACAAAAAACGCTCAAGATAAAATACAGCAGAGTCATCCTGACAGGCCAACTTTCCCCATTATGAAATCCAAACAAAACTAAAAATGAAAACAGTCCAAACTTGCCTCACCGCAGAAATGTTGACATGAGTCAAAATGCAGGCTTTCATCTTCACACGGCTGCTGTTTCAAAATCCACAAAGACTCGAAAGAATGAGAGTGGTGCTTTCTTGTCGTGGTAAGAGAAAGCAACGGGACTTTTTTCTGCACCTTTCTCTCTCTCTCTCCGCCTGTCTCTGACTCTCTCCCATGCCTCCTCTCTGTCTGACATCCATCCATCCATCCACCTGGCCGTCCATCTCCTCTCTGTGCCTGCATGCTCGCTGTCTGCCCGTTCCCTGGATGGAAGGAACCTCTCAGAGCGAGTCAGCACTTCTCAGACCCTCCCTACCCTGAGCTCAGATCACATGACAAGGGTGGAACATTCACACACACACACACACACACACACACACAGTCACATGATCTTTCAACAACAGAGCTTTTGTTCCAAGTAACTGGGGCAGCTGGTAAAGAAACAACGCCCTGCCTTGTGCCCTGCCCTCTACCAAACACATATTCACAGGGATGACACAACGACCAAATACACGGCAAGCATGACCTCAGGATTTACTTGACATCCACCCAACCCACACACACACATTCATGCAAACACAGGCAAGTTCCACTATAATGCAGTTTCTATGATGATATGGTCATAAGGAAGTTGTGTATAAATACTCTGCAGTGTTATAGTGTCTGGTGTAAGCCTGAAACTGTCACAGTTTGTTCTACAATACAAATTTGTCCAGCCTAATATCTCAACATTGAGATGTTTAAGAGGGGTGGGGGAAATGGCAGCAAATTGTGCTATTTTAACTATGCTCTCACATAACCAACACCACCACATAAAATGTACTAGATTACATCTTTGAGCCTTTAACATAACGTTTAGTGCTGAAACAATTAGTCCATTACAAAAAGTAAGACAATAAAATAATAATAAAAATAGAAATAGAAATAAAAGTTCTAACTGGCCACGAGCGATACATAATACATTGATAAAACTACTAATGCCAATCAAATCAAAGCAAATCTTTAAATACAAATACAAT
>CAKAKR010062132.1:54414-67952 GCA_916700685.1 Adelosebastes latens | reverse complement strand
GTGACGGTCTGTTATACGTAGCAACGGTCTGTTATACCAAGTGACGGTCTGTTATACGTATCAACGGTCTGTTATACCTAGTGACGGTCTGTTATACGTAGCAACGGTCTGTTATACGTAGAAACGGTCTGTTATACGTAGCAACGGTCTGTTTTTCGTAGCAACGGTCTGTTATACGTAGCAACGGTCTGCTATACAGCACATAGCAACGGTCTGTTATACATAGCAACAGTCTGTTATACATAGCAACGGCCTGTTATACATAGCAACGGTGTGTTATACATGGCAACATGCCAATATACATGGCATAGTACTAAACAAATCAAACAAAGTAGACCACGGCTACAAAATGTCACAACTTATATATATATATATATATATATATATATATATATATATAGTTTAATAACATGAAGAGTCCTTTCTGTCAGTGATAATCAGTAATAATAGATGTTCAGGTAAAAAGAAAGATAAAAAGACTATGTAATTAACAAACTTGTCAAATGTTTCAATTCAAGATATTTAATGTAGAAAAAGGCTACCAGTCATGTATATATCTTTTCTTGTGCATTCACATGAGCTGTAGGTTGTGTATCAATCTTAGCTGGTCAGGAGTGTACTGCCCTTAAGCTTGCCTGGGTACTCCTGGCAGGTTTGCTCTTACAAGAGCAGAGTTCAATAAGTGTCTCCACCCTGTCAGTTCAAATGTATTTGAAAGCACAACCTTAGTCTTTGACTCCTGGAGAGCATCGCAACAAGTAATGAAGAAGCCATTATATCCTCTCAAGTGTGAAGCACCTTATTTCCTCTCTCTGGGTGATATACAGTATTGAGGAGGTCTACAGTGGAGCTAAACAAACAAAGCTGAGACTATAGTGCTCATTACACACCTTAACACAATGTTTCGGCTGGCACCCTCGCTGATATAGACAATCCTCAAGTCTAGATATATCATATAAATTATTCTATTTCTTTTGTGAGCACACGTGAGATCTCACTACTGTACAGACCTGTACAGTGTGGTAAATAGGTCAAAGCCAAACCTGGAAGTCAGACAGTAAGCATAATCTTTTATAATGCAATGATTGGGTGTTAACTTTTTACATGTATTAAAATGCAATACTTACTTATTAAAGTTTAAATGTTAGTATAAACGATAATGGCCACAACCACAAAAATAAAACCTTCATTGTTAAAATTGGCATTTTGCTTTAAAAGAACAATATGTAACACTGACAGAGAGCGTTTGAAATGGGCACTACAGGCCAAAATTTGAACACATTCATTGATTCAGTCACAAAATTTAATAAACTCTTCTAAAACAGGTATGGTTTCTATTAGATAAGTTAGATAAAAAGCTAAGGTGGGCATGAGTAACATCACTCGAGTCAATTTAGAGTCAATCTTGCAGTTTTGGACGTATATTTCTGTCACTTAAAGTTAGTTGAAGTCAGTTTTGCACCCATCTATTGAAAGGCCTCTGTGTAATGGTCTTAAATGTATTTATATTTAAACCACTGCAGAAGTTGTAATGATTTTTGAGGACATATGATATCACTTCATATACAATGTGTGTGTGTCTTCTTGAACTTTCCAGAATATTTCTCTTCAAACTACATGATGCATTGCAGGCCTATCGCATGTATGCTGAACATAGGAACATCCACTACGTACATGACCCGTGGGCTGTTTAGCATCATTAAGCTTATTTATTAATAATAATAATAATAATAGTAATAATAATACACAAGATTTATATAGCGTTTTTTTCAAAGTTCTCAAAGACGCTTTATATACTGTAGAATAAAATAAAGAATAAAAAAACAAGCAGAAACTCTTTAATACAGACAGAAAAAGATAAGAACAAAATTAAAGAAAACATTTTTAATATAATGGTGTTGACCAGGAAATAAAAAGGGGAAGGCAAGACTGAAGAGGTTGGCATCAGCAGACCTGTGGCATTGGGAGGCGGCGTGCTGGTGTTAGATTTCTAATACTGATCTTAAAAAGGCTGCATTCTCGTTAAGTGCCAGCAGGGGGAAGTAGTGGTCTATGGTTACATTAAGGGATGTAATGGGAATCCCAATTTGAATTCCCTTGCATGCTTGTTAAAAGGAAGGGGAAAGATTGCTGTTTAGCTGCAGGTGTATTGACAGATCCCAGGTTTGAGAGGCCATGTGTCACACAAAGCTTTCCTTGGATGTGGTTTAAAAATGAGGGGAAATTATTCACCCTACAAAATAAATCAACTGGCTTGGATTGTCTTCACAACTGCATCTTTGCTTTCAGTATAGGGTAGGCTGGCTGAAGCAGAGGTTGATTCTTTGATACATTGCAAGTTTATTTGACAGAGATCCAAAACAGACATTTTAAAATATGGATACTTGTCATTTGTGCTTTCTTATGAAAAGAATACAACTTGAGCTGCCCTCTGGCCATCTGACCTACAGGCGAGGTTGTTGCCGAGCTGAGGAAGTGGAACAGCAAACCAGCTGACATTTTGTGATTGGACTGTTCTGCAGATGAAGCTTGTGTTTCTGCTCTGCGTGGCCTGTTCTGCTTCACTCTGAATAATGAGACAGTTTATGACATGTGGCATACTTCTTCAGTCTAGTTTCCTCTTTGTTACACAATCAAAAAATTTGCATTTTACAGACACTCTCAAGCCAAAGTCAGTCAGCTGGAAAACAGAAAAGTGAATTCCTGTCCAACTGTACTATTACATAACAACGGCTGAACTGTTTATATATGGATTCCGATCAGTCTGAGCTGGGATAGGCTTTAGCCCTTCATGATACTGAACAAGCAGTTAAAGGACCAGTGCGTAACATTTCGGGGAATATATTAGCAGAAATGGAATATAATATTCATAACTATATTTTCATTAGTGTATAATCACTTGAAGCTTAAAATTATTGTGTTTTTGTTAGCTTAGAATGAGACCTTCATATCTACATAGGGAGCGGGTCATCTTCCGAACGGAGTCCGCCATGTTGCGCCGCAATGTTTCTACAATAGCACAGCCAAACACTGGCTCTAGAGAGAGCCTTTTGCGTTTTTACGGTACTTGAAGGCCGCCGTAGTTCTCCGACACGCTTGTGAAACCGTGGTAACCTGAGCTGCAGAGTGCAAAACCATGCTACCGCCAGCCGCCGTCCGACTTCTGTTGCTCTTAAAGTAGTGTTATTATGGTAAGAAGGGTGAGCGGAGGGGTAGTCAGTTGGTTGCAATCTGCAACCACACCACTAGATGCCATCAAATCCTACACACTGCACCTTTAAAAATAATTAATGACCTAAATAGTCAGAAAGATAACCATGTCTTTGATGGATGGAAAAGGTCATCAGATCACAAAAAGATATTAAAGTGATCAGAGGACTCTCTCCAACAGACTAGATCCCTTCTGACGTTATGTGATGGACCTTTCTTCTATGTAACTACTAGGGCTGGGCGATATGGCCAAAATCCTCTATCACGATATAGGCCATTCATATCTCGATAACGATACATATCACAATATATAGCATGTTTGCTGGTAATTCAATAAATAAATAGTGTATATGAAATGACTACATAGTAAAGCCCTGTGTGAATTAAATACTTGACAAATAAATTAAATAAAAAAAAATTAATAAGTTTCTCATTTTAGTGCAAAATGAACGCAACAGTTTTAAGTGAAACTATAGAGAAAAAAGTAATAAATATAGGCCTAGCCTATGTCGCGATAGAAAGGATGATGATATACATCGTCATATTGCCCGGTCCTAGTAGCTACTCAATTCATGATTAATTCCTTCTGCCCTACATTGTTGTATTTCCTTGACAGTGGACATGTACTCAGACACCCCCAGTTGTATTTTTATATCTTCTGTCTTTAGTGCCTTTGCAGCTGCTACATTTAGTCTCTATATTAACTATAAACTTCACTGGCTTATCACATTTTCTGTGGGATGCAGTGTAAATAGCAATTGCATTGCAATACTGTATATCTTTGACCTTCAGCAGTTTGAAAGATTTGTTTTTGTTTTGCTCAAAACTAACAACACAACCTTCTCTTTTTCTAGATATGCCACCCATGATGGAAGTGAAGGGGGAACCAGGCCCCCAAGGGAAACCTGGACCAAGAGGCCCCTCTGGGCCAGGAGGACTTCCAGGAAAACCTGGACTGGGCAAGCCGGGTCTCAATGGCCAGCAGGGCCCTCAGGGGCCTCCTGGTTTTCCAGGAATCGGTAAGCCTGGACTTCCAGGTCTCCCAGGAAAGATTGGACTAAAGGGGATGCCAGGGCTTAATGGGGAGGTTGGCCCTCGTGGTGAACCAGGTTCCAGAGGTTCTTCAGGGCAGCCCGGCCTCCCTGGCCCAGCTGGCCTGTCTCTGAATGGGAAACCAGGACTTCCAGGCATCAGAGGCCCCTCTGGGGCTCGGGGTGAACCGGGATTAAAGGGTCTTTCTGGCCAACCAGGTGAACGTGGAATTAGGGGCGAGAATGGAAACGGGAAGCCAGGGCCTACAGGTATAAGGGGTCCTCCTGGGCTGAAAGGTGGTTCAGGCCCACCTGGACTTCCAGGTATAGGCAAACTGGGACTAAAAGGTTTGCCTGGACTGCCTGGTCTTAAAGGTGATCAAGGACTCTCAGGGGAACGAGGAGAACCAGGAGAGGATGGGGCTCCAGGTCTACAAGGTCTGCCGGGGCCAGTTGGGTTAGGTAAGCCTGGGCTAGATGGACAGCATGGAGGACCAGGTTCACTAGGTCCTAAAGGTGAGCCAGGGCAAAGGGGTTCTCCTGGATTTCCTGGGACTCCTGGCTATGGAAAACCTGGTCTGAGTGGGCCAAAAGGAGATAAGGGCTATGGTGGGTTGCCTGGTCTCCCAGGGGACAAAGGAGAGCAAGGAATGGTGGGCCCAATTGGGGAATCAGGTCTTGATGGACAATCAGGACCACCAGGACTTCAAGGCCCAATGGGACTACCTGGAAAACATGGGATGCCTGGACAGAAGGGAGAGCTGGGGCCCCAGGGCCCTCCAGGACTGCCTGGCCTCAGAGGCGACCAAGGCCCCAGTGGATCATTTGGAAAACCTGGCATCCCTGGCGAGAAAGGCATCCCTGGGTATAATGGTCCTATTGGAAAACCTGGACCCAAAGGTGAGGCAGGGTTTATTGGCCTACCTGGCAATCCAGGGCTAACAGGTGCTTCAGGGCCTAAAGGGGAGACAGGGTTTATAGGGACCCCAGGCCCCAGGGGCCAGTCAGGCATTCCTGGTCTACAGGGGCCCATGGGTCCCATGGGGCCACAGGGTGTCCCTGGCCCGAAGGGTGAAGCCGGATATCCAGGGGCTCCAGGACTGGGTAAGTTGGGAGAGAAGGGAACTATAGGTCCCCAGGGTCCTCCAGGGAAACCAGGCCCTGCTGGGCTTAACGGTAACCCCGGCACTCCTGGTCTTCCCGGTCCCCCCGGTCCACCAGGAAATGGCCAAACAGTTGTTGCAGGGCCAACAGATTCACAGCTGGAAGGGGATGAAGTACCAGGGGACAGGAAAGGGCCCGCATACAGTCAAGTCCCACTCTCCGCCTCGGTGGCTCCGGCCTTCACAGCCATCCTCACCACACCGTTCCCCCCCTCCGCCATGCCAATCAAATTTGACAGGACCCTGTACAACGGGCAAAACGCCTACAGCACTGCTACCGGCATGTTCACCGCTCCTTTATCCGGTGTCTACTACTTTGCGTACCACATGCATGTAAAGGGAACTAGCCTGTGGGTGGCACTGTACAAGAACAATGTGCCGGCCACTTACACCTATGATGAATACAAGAAGGGCTACATGGACCAGGCGTCCGGTAGTGCTGTCCTAGAGCTGAAGGAGGGTGACCAGGTATGGGTCCAGATGCCCTCGGATCAGGCAAATGGCCTCTATTCTACCGAGTACATCCACTCCTCCTTCTCAGGATTCCTGCTCTGTCCCACATAACCCTCTCCTTTCATTCATGTTCCTGTATTGGCACCTCAGAGCAGCCCTAAAACCGAAAATACCTGCAGCCATAACAGAAACACAAAACGCACAGGATTCTCAATAGTATTGCCATCATCTTTATCCGTCTCACCCT
This sequence comes from Adelosebastes latens, assembly GCA_916700685.1. Lineage (NCBI taxonomy): Eukaryota > Metazoa > Chordata > Actinopteri > Perciformes > Sebastidae > Adelosebastes > Adelosebastes latens. The sequence goes on along the minus strand of CAKAKR010062132.1, from coordinate 61,848 downwards.
CAGCAACATCAGCGAAAGAAAAAAACTTTGTGAATGAAATATGGAAAGTTTAACAGGCAGGGGAAGGAATTTCATACTGTGCTCTTTGTGTCCTTCAAATGTGTGTTTTTGGGTTGTATTTTATGTTGGTGTTTTTTAGCTTATATTATTTTAATTATTATATTGTCATAATTTTATTGTTATTATTTGGTCCTTGTCATAATTGTTGTTGTTGTTTATCGGATTCAGACTATTAAGTGCCTTACTTTGTAATGTGCTAGTAACAGACCTTCCCATGTGACTGCACATCCTGCCCACATGCTCTGACATCACCAGACCCTGGGGGGTGATTGGCTCCTCTGGCTGCAGTCACGTCCCCCCTTGTGTTCTTATTTAAACCGCGAATGGCATTACTGACATAAAGAGCAACTATACAACATAGAAAATATAGACAAACAATAGCGAAACAAGGCATTTTGTGCTGTAACACCATTACTTTTCACGTTTCTTTTGTTTTGGTACGCTAAACAATTGAAATTATTAATGGGATCTTTGTTTTTAAGAGTGAGATATATATATATATTTTGACAATTAGTTGGCATCTGTAGGGTGTTTATTTCTCTGCTTCTTTCTGAATTTATTAGGCGACCATTTAATCTTTATCTTTTCTTATAATTTATTAAACTGTCCAGAAACGCAACCCAAGAAATACAATCCAAGAGTAACTATGACCTCACAGTATTAGAATTATTCAATTTAAATTGCCCTTTTTTTTACTTTCAGGACAATATTAATTAAGGATGATATGTATGCATACAGTCAATGTTTACATGCCATAGAACAGATACTGAGAGCAACTGCAAAATGGACAGTAAGGACACGACTCTAGCTGGATCGATGGCCCGTTTCCTTGTATCGATCCCATTTTTCCCATTTGCACTGCACCGTGTCGCAGGCCTCTCCTTCAAACACTCTGACCATGACATCACTGCTCTCTAATGGTTACTACCTATTAATAAATCAGTATCACATTAACAGTCCACGTGAGCGATCTGTACTGCCGTACTATGAAAGCCCCACTCTGACCACATGATGCTGTGACTGTTAAAGAGAAATAGGGATGTCAAACAAAATACATCCACTTCTTCCTTCAAAATGCCAGTTTCTATGTGACTTGTTGGTGCGCAAATGAAAGCTATTCTGATTCATTTGTGAACAAAAATAGTGTATTTTACAAAGCATTGTATCTAAGATAGCAGAATTATTGTTTAGCTTAAAGCAACATCCGTGGCTACAAGGACAAGATGTTTCAGAGCCGCATAATGTCAAAAGTATCCAGCCGGAAATGAGAATCAATCTGCATTTACTCCATGAATAAGTAAAGGGACTGACTGAGGCCCACAGGTTGTGAAATACAGGTTGTGTAACATTTAACAAGCCGCTGCCAGATTTCTGGGAGAGGTGGTGGGCCAGAGGTGAGAGTGGTGTATTTACTCATTTCTGTTGGATGAGGCATTAAAGATACATGCTGTGTGTGTGTGTGTCTGTGTGTGTGTTCTAGTAGGTGTACCCATCTGTCTGTCGCTGTGTCAATATATGTGTGTGTGTGTATGTGTGTGTGTAGTTCACATTGTCCCCTCTGGCATTCCGGTCATGAACACTTCAGCGAGGATAATAACAAACTTGAGCGAAGTTACAAAACCCCAAGAAGAGCTTACATTCCTGTTAATGTTCCATAAAGGGATCTGAGTTCAAAATCTTTCAGCCTGCTTGGGGTTTTTAAGAAAAATTCACACATTTGGGGCGACCTCCTGCTCACCCGGCAGAGTGTGCGCCCCATGTAGGCTGAGTCCTTGGCAAAGGCAATAAAGGCCCTTAAATAAATAATAATAAAAGAAAAAATCGCACACTTCAATGGTGTCTTTGCAAAGTAAGGGAACAAGTTATGAAATAGGTGAATGTAACGAGTAGATTATGGGACATGAAATTGACATAATAAGATAAGAAGACATTTACTAAACATAAATTACTAGTTGACACTAGGGCTGACCCGAATGCTTCGAAGCTTCGACCGTTGCCATGGAAATCGACCTCCAAATCCGTATTCGAATGCTTTGTTTTTTTTATTTATATATAAGTATATTATAATAATGTTTATTACACGGCTTTGTTGAATACTCGATTCTGATCGGTCAATCGCGGCGTTCTACGGTCTGTTATTTCTTTATAGCAGTGCGGCACATGGCCCTGTCGGGGTTTCTTTCACAACAATGACCGGCTTGCTGTACATTATCCCTTACATAAATCCCAAAGTAGCCCATGAAATAAGGAATAATCCCATAACATTATTCATATTTAACATTCATTATTATTAGTTATTACGCGGCGTTGTTGAATACTCGATTCTGATTGGTCAATCCCGGGCATTCTATGGTCTGTTATTTCTTTATAGCGTTGCTATGGGCGCAGTTCTGATGTCAGACTCTGGAGGACCGTTTTTGTGTCAAATTGTTGATTTCTAAAGTAAGTAGCCGTGTAATAAGCGGAATAATGTACACAGCTAGCCGGTCACTGTTGTGAAAGAATCCCCTTCAGGGCGATGAGAGACCCCTCCGCTCTGCGTCGGGGTGTGGCATCGCCCTGTTTGGGTTTCTTTCACAACAATGACCGGCTCGCTGTACATTATCCCTTACTTGTCATTCATTATTATTAGTTATTCTAAGACGGATATTGCGGTTTGTTGTGTGTAGAGCACTGTCCCGGGCACTGAAACAGTGGAAATGGAGACAGAGAGACAGAAGAACATGTCGAGAACCTTCGAATATTACTCACCGAAGCTTCGAAGCCCAAAAAAATGGTATTCGGGACAGCCCTATAGTTAACACAGAACACTTTGAACTATTTTGGTCCAATGAGAGGCATAATAGTGTGCGATAATTCTTATGTACCAAGTCATGAACAAAAACGATATTCTGGTGAAGTGTACACGATCTTTTATCAATGGTTGCAGTTATAGAAGAGAGGAGAAAAGTGTAGCTTATATTACAGACTCCGTGCCTTTACTTATGCCGCCTATCATTACACTGAATTTAGGACTACCTTACACCGTGATGGAGGAATGTCAATGTACAGGAGGATTGTGCCAAATATTGAGCTTTGCAATCAGAATGAATGTATACTGTTTGACTGATTTACAATAGTTTGTGTAAATCATCTACCATGCTGTGTCACTATACATAAACACTTGTGGAGAAGCAGTGCTAGGATAAGGCCTAATCAGTATTTTAAATCTATGTAATGCAAACAATGCACTTGCTCTAGCCCTTTCCATCTCCGAACACGAACACACCTACAACTGCTATGTGAGTCTAAGACCGTCCGAGGCTCGTTATGTACTGTATGTTGCCTTTGTCGCCTTCTATTTTTGGACATATGAAATGGTGATGTGAGTTACTATAACTCTCTGTCCTTATGTTTTCATACACAACGTCACTTGCTTGCAGAGTTTGCAAATTTATGCAAATCATTTAACAAGCAAGATCCATGTACCGTCTCGATCACAAATCGCTTTGAAGTGTTTTCTGTTTTTCTTTTAAAAAAAAAAAAAAAAGTTTTTTAAAAAAGCCTTGCTTCGGTTCTTAAGGGATATTTGTTTGTTTTAGTTTCAGTAAATACAAACGGCCATTCCCATTTGCACATGAAATTAATGAAGATGTATTTATACATTTATGATAATTTAATAGGGATGTCAAAACCGACCACCGAAGCCTAGAACGTATAAATGGTATTTAACAGCATTGATGAGCATTTACAACATGTAGTTAGCATTCTAGAGTTGTTTGTGAAGGATTATTTGTCGACTTTTATTTTCTATTTGCGTATGTATCAACTTATAGGATTTTTTTGTCATACAAGGCTATTGCGTGCACTCTATGCAATAGAATTTGGGTATAAAATGCACTCTTTTTGATTGAAAATGTTTGTCTGCTTATACAAAATCTACAGTACTTGATTGTATTGATACCACATCAATAAAAACCTTCTTGTATATTGGTGTCACGCCCCCTCTTTGTGTTTACTGTATCTGCATTTAGACATTATAAAGAGGATATAAAGTCACTAGAACACATATGAAGTTGTATTAGCGGCGCCTGAGTGGTTGTAGTAAGTTACTTTCATTTTTTCTATAGGTAAAGATATCTACATGGCACATTTGGTGGAGAGATCTGTTGCAGGTAAAGGAATGAACACTAGAGGGAGATATACATTATAGTAAAATCAGCATTTCAGGCCTCCACATTTGGAAGATCCTTGTCTGATCTCACAGGAAGCTCAAAGCATGTGGGAGAAGTTTCCCTTTTTCTGCCAGAAATCTCCTTAAATTTAGGCAACAAACGTACTTGGTTAAGTTTAGGAAAAGATTCTGGTTTGGCTTAAAATAAACCCTCTCTGGCAAAAAGCCCTGAAGGCAAACTTCTCCCATGTGCAAGCTCAGCGCTGCAATGATAGGATTCTGCTGGTCAGTTCAGATCACTTGGATAACAATTATTGTGTGTTAGTCATTGCTGATGATACAAAAAGAGTACAGATAAAAATGAATATAGTCCTACATATAGACATATATAAATCAATCTTTGTCTCTATCTTTGTCTTAATTTGCCCTGTGTTTAAGATGCCATCCCAAGAGAAGCACGTTCAAAGCAGCAAATCATCTTCAGGAACAGAAGGGTCTAACTTTATCGTTCTATGACACTGGTACCCATCTAAAATACATGGTCTACACATAGATATATTTTTGTGAATATATAAAGACAGACATCGTTTGACAATAAATAAATATGATTATTAGGGTTGTCAAAATCAATTTTAACATCACTAATTTCTTAAACGCAATTGATCTTTTGGAGGTTTTAGTTGGATGAGTGAATGTACTCGCATCATGTTATGATTTGAGCATATTTTGTATGCTTAATGGAGTACCTGTGAGGGTTTCTGGACAATATTTGTCATTGTTTTGTGTTGTTAATTGATTTCCAATAATAAATATATATAGACATTTGCATAAAGCAAGCACATTTGCCCACTCCCATTTTGATAAAAGTATTAAATACTTAACAAATCTCCCTTTAAGATACATTTTGAACAGATGAAAAATGTGCGATTAATCACAATTAACTATGGACAATCATGCGATTAATTGCGATTAAATATTTTAATCTATTGACAGCCCTAATGATTATACAAATACAAAGGAGGCTTCTGCTCCACTGTTCAGGAAACTGAACATTCTTTCAGTTTATGACATAAATATTCATCAGATATGTGTGTTTATATATACATATATGTTCTTGCCTTCTTCTTTACCATCATCGTTTAGCAACTTTTTTAAATCTAATTCTCAAATTCATTCACATAATACTAGACAGGCTAATCATCTTCACCTGCCTTTTTTACAAAACAAAACATGGCCAGTACTCCCTCAGATATCGTGGTGTACAAATATGGAACACCAAAAATACATGTTATCAAGAGTTCGTTATCCTAAGAACATTTTAAAAGGAAATTATCATCACATTTAATTCATGATATCTAATTATCTTTTGATATGTTTAGATACATTTTCTTTTTTTCTGTACTGTTTTTTGTATGTATTTCAATGTTTTTATTGGATTGTTTTCACTGTTTGGTTAGGTTTTTCCTGCACATTTTGTGTACTTCTTGTTGTTGTTTAACTTTTGTTTTATTTTTAAAATTATGTTAGTTTAGATCTTTCTTCCTTTATTGTTATTTTTTTTTTTCTCTTGGGGTTGTGGGGAGGTTCTTTGTATAAGCCTGTGGCTTCTTGACCTCTCCTGACATATTTCCTGTTTTGTTTTTTCATTGACTGGATTTTGTGCAGTTTTATATATGTGCAAATAAATAAATAAATAAAAAAAAGAAAGTACTGTAGACCCACCCTGATGTAGGCCTTTCTAATAGACTATAATTTGCATACCTCAAGTGGACATTAGAGCTACTTGTGATGTGATTGGATGAAGACACAAAGATAAAACTCTTGTTGCAAAACAAGAACTCACGAGCGCAGAGGCATAATAATTGTGCGCTTATTTTCTGGAACTGTCGTCACCATGGTGAGCTGTCATCGTGCACCCGGATTCTTCTTACGTCCCACTGACGTCAGACCCCCATGCTGCATTCAGGGGACTCCGGTAAACCCGGACTTCTCAATATGAGTACTATGAGAATACGACTTTACGGTGCATACACGTGCTCCCGATGAGAGAGCTTCTTAACAGCTTTATTTATCTATTTGTTATAATGAATAAAGTGAGTGACACTGCTGCAACAGGGATGCAAAGAGAGAAGCGCAAAACAAATGTGATGCAAATGTTGCCAGGTATGTCAAATGATACATTTGTTTGTGTGCAATATATCCTTGATGCAATATACACCTCAACTGCAACTGCCTTTGTTTACATTTTATTTATTACATCTACCCTACCTATTTTACAAGTGCAATTACCTCTGTTTACATTACATCTATTTTTATATTTTATACCTCTAGTGTAACACTTCTGTTTATATGTATTTATTACATCTACTTTACCTGTTTTATTTGCTTTATAACTGTGTGTGTGTTTTACCTGCTATATGTTTTATCGGCCTCGTTTAGTCTTGTCAAGTATTTGTTTTAAAGCACTGACCAGAAGTGGCAACTGTGAATCTCGTTGTATTTAATACAATGACAATAAAGCTTTCTATTCTATTCTATTCTATTCAAATGATTCCAGTTTTATGCTTTCCCTCCAAATGAAATCAAAAAAAAGATCCCACAACTGTTCTCTAGTATACTATGCTTATTGCCTAAACATTTTTACACAAACTACTCTGATGTAGAAATGTAGTTGATAACGTTTGTAGTGAAATATTCCCCAGTTGTTTCTCCACTGTGTTGACTCGCCATAACCTCCTGAGACCCAGCCCATTGACATGTGTCCTCTGTAGTGGACATTTTGTCCACCTGCATATCCTCTTACTCTTTTGACCTACTCTATCAACCCCTGGTGTATTGTGAAGAGGACATCCTAGGCTTTCCAGTGATATGGCATGTGTTGTTGTTTTTTTAATCAATTTTAATTTATTTTTGGTTTAATATCACTCTACAGCCATAATCTGTTCATTTTTTTGTATTACTCTTTTCACACTGAAATAGTCCTGTAGCCCACTACAGTGGATAATAAAAATAAAGTTTAACAAGCCTAAATTATTTAGATTTTCTTTTAACCCTAAATATTTTTTTAAATATTTCAAGTTCTTTTAACATGGTCATGGAGCATATATATATACTATATATTTGTATTTGTATTCTGGGGTATCGTTCCTATGCAGAGGGTAGTTTAGTTTATTTATTGACTACACTGAGGGCGTTTTATATTTTAATAATTTATTTATTTA
>CAKAKR010062132.1:25726-54394 GCA_916700685.1 Adelosebastes latens | reverse complement strand
GTATTTATTACATCTACTTTACCTGTTTTATTTGCTTTATAACTGTGTGTGTTTTTACCTGTTATATGTTTTATCTGCCTCGTTTAGTCTTGTCAAGTATTTGTTTTAAAGCACTGACCAGAAGTGGCAACTGTGAATCTCGTTGTATTTAATACAATGACAATAAAGCTTTCTATAAAGGATCAATAATGTGACATCTTATTAGGAATTTATTTTATGATGGTTACGATGGTTACAAGTTATTCCAAAAACTCCTGAAAAGCTATAATAATAATAATATCCATAAGCTGAGACAAATTATTAAATAATAGTTATCTGTCTCCACCAAGTGGTTAGTTCACTGACAGCTGTCAGACTCCACAACCAGCACTGCTCCCAGTAGACCACTTTACACTTACATACCAAAAACTGACAATAACTGCACTATACTGTATAATGACTGTGCAATATCATTATCATTATTACTACTAAGGTATAATTCGTACTGTGCAATATTTTCAGGTGGAATTTCATTTCATTCTCACTGTGCAATATCATTTTCCACTTGTGCAATTGTGTTAATAGTCTGTTTATTGTCAATACTGTATATACTGCTCCTATTTTTATACTTCCTTCTATTTAAATGGTTCATATTTTGTTACACTTTGTTTAGCTCTTTTTATTTTACTGTGTTAGCTGATGCCTCTTGTTTTTTGCACTATCCCCTTTGCTGCTGTACACTGCAAATTTCCCCACTGTGGACTTATAAGCAATATCTTATCTTATCTTATTCCCTATAGCATAGTGCAAATCCATGTTGATTAATAACACAGATTAATAGACGAATAATTGTATGCACAGACAATTAAATGGTTTATACGTCACTTTATTTAAAGGGTCTATGTGAGCACATTACCATGACAACAGAGACAAATAAATACAAATAAAAATTGGTATATATACTATTTAATAGGTTGATATGATATATATATAATATATGATAATTTATGAAGTGCACCTACAAATATATCTACAACTCTTAGAGGATTAGAGGAATGTTACTGTTGAATATAATTGTCCAAGTGAAAAGGTACAAAATCAATTTATATTAGTTTGATTCTGTATATAATGTATCAATCTTTTGTTGCAGAAGGTAAAAAAAAATTGACAGCAATATCACAGACAATAGATATGCACTGAAATATGGATTTACTATTGATATCAGTTGAAATCAGCTTTGAAAAGCAATATTTTCTACTGGTATTTTTTGTCATGTTTCCTTCTAGGAATGCATGGTCTTCAAATTAGCAACACAATAAAAGTGTAATGGGCTTAAGACACTTAATGTCTGCACCAACATCTGTTCCAAATTAAAAATCTTTGTACAGTCTTGGTTTGTAGATATTGTTAGGGTGATTAGGCAATATCTATGAAAATCAGTCTATCACAACATTACATGAACTGCCTACTACTGTACAACAGATGCAACTACAAAAGAAACTTGTGTTCCATACAACTGGTCATGAAAAGCTTTGCAACAGTGGCACCTAGAGGACAAGAGACAACATGGGAATCATTTCACAAATGCTAATAAAGATTGATCAGAAACAGATGGGAAACATTTAAAAAAAAAAAAACACCTCTGATAATATTTCAAAAAAGGACACTGGTTAAACCAGTTGCTAGTTCTCCACGTGTTGTTTTCATCTGGTCGTCCTGGCTTGATTGACAGAGAAGCGAGTGTTGTGGAAGGCACACTGTCTGTCTTGTCATGACTGGGTTGTCACCACCAACATAGTCTCTGTGGCTGAAACAAACAAGCACAGCACTAGTTTGTACGGTAGAAATGCACAAGTTTAGTGTACGTGATGTCATTTTGCAACATACATATCCTAGAGTGTAAATAAGTAGAATGGACATGGGCAGCAGGATTTAAATAGAGTGCAAAGAAAAGTGTAGTAATAGCGTATATAGCCTCATAAACTGAGCATCTAAAATGTGTCTATCTGAGATTAATACCTATATCCTGATGATGTCCATTCTACTGTCTCTAGCTCTACACAGACAGCTGTGCTTATAGCTGTGCTGCTTTACCTTCTTAACTGTACTATTACATCACTGAGCAGCTTTTTACAGTCCAGATAGACACCATTGGCTCTGTGGATATAGGCAGAAATACATGTGGTCAGAGCCAAATACAGGAAGACTCAGATTATATCGGTTATTTTAATGGTAAAATTGAACATCAGTGAATTCAGCCACATTGTGTCATGTTAATGTGATGCTCAACAATTAAGATTTATTTGAATCTAGAAATCTAGCAGCACTCACTGAGAAAAGCCTTTTCTAAAGTGCACCTCTGTGTGCTGACATGTGACAATGTTTCCTATTGTTCTCAAGACTCAAAACATGTAGACGTAGTTTACATTTTCACATATGATGCATGCTCAGTCTATATGTTTCTAATTAGGATTAATGAGGTGGTCTTCATAAACCACCAATTAAGAGTTCTTAGGATCTGAGAGCTTTCCAATTGAAAAGCCCTTTAATATAAAGATGTCACAGTACATTGAGCCCAAAGTTCCCGCTGCATGCTCCGCTGCATGCTCCGCTGCGCTACTTTGCTCGGTGCAGTGAAAAGGGCTTTTTGCGCCGCACAAGCCATTGTAAATAATGGGTTTCAGAGTGCAGAGGTGCCGTTGCACAACGCAAACTACGTTCTGTGCGAAAGGCCCAATAAAGGGCGGCTTTTTGCTATTCCCATAAAAGGCCTTTCATACAGAACACGGTTTGCGCTGAGCTCACTACTGGTGCTGCGCCCAAAGTTCAACCAGTTTTGGGCCTTTCACACAGAACGTGGCCACGGCACCACTGCATTTTGAAACCCATTATTTCCAATGGCTTGCGAGCTTGCCGAGCAAACTTGTTGAACTTTGAGCGCAGCGCACTGTGATGTACGCTGAACCCAGCGGTGAGCGCGTTTTATGTGAAAGGTCTTTTTGAACTTTGGGTGCACCGTTTGTGCTCCGCTGCGCTCGCGCTTTGCTTGGCGCAGCGAAAAGCATGCAACACATTGGAAATAATATGTTTCAGAGCGCAGTGGTGCCGTTGCTGTATTCTGTGTGAAGGGTCTATTACAGTTGATAACGCCGTCCCGACCGACGGCGCTGTTGCAGAAGCGAAGCACCCACCCTCCGGTTCCCCCCAGGTTAACACTGTTTTTTTTCACTGTTAGCTCCGACAGCTTCGAGCCGTCGCCATGTTGAGAACTGTATGGAAGCAATAGTAATGCTCCCAATCTCGCATTTAGCACCTTTAAACATCAATTATTACATTTTAGATGCTTTTTTAAGTGATAATGTTTGTTATAAATTCAAACACATGAATCCATGCCTGCTTTTGCTTCAGTACCAGTTTCTCAAAGCAGGAAAAGCATCGGTGGAACAAATAACGTTAATGATGGCTCACTTCCATTCAGGTGTATCATTAAGTCATGTCAGTGAGCCAGCATGTTCATTACCAGAACCCTGACACTGGCACACCTAAATGGAATTAAGTGATTATTACCTCCGCCAAGGCCTTCGGCCTAGGAAGGAGGTTATGCTTTCACCGGCGTTGGTTTGTTGGTTTGTTTGTCTGTTAGCAGGATTACTCCAAAAGTTCGCGATGGATTTGAATGAAATCGTTTAGAGGGGTGAGGTGTGGAACAATGAACAATCCATTAGATTTTGGTGGTGATCCGGATTCAGGAATATTTTTAAGAATTCTGATCAGCCTGAGCATTAAAAACACAGGGTATAACACATGCGCAGTGTAGCTGATGATGCGTTGATGACGCATGACCCCGCCTCCTTCCTCCTTCTGAGAGCAGAGAGATACGTGTGTGGATGTGTGTGCAGAAGCTGCTGGCCGTCCGCGGTGCGAAAGAATAAAGCTCTAGCTGACGGGATGAGAGACAACGTAGTGTAACGATATACAGACATAACAAGGCTGCTGAATGAGAGAGGCATTCGCCGATATGTTACACGGAAACACACCGTGTTAATAATAAGCCCACCACCTCACGGCTGTCAACCCGCCAGCTGTAAGCTGTGCCCACACAATGATTTGTGATGTCAGACTATTTTGTCTTTTTGGCAGCCTTTTCCTCACCCTACCATACTTACCTTAGTCAATTATATAAGGATAATATACGTATTGTCTAACAGGTGGATACAAGGTGATACTTTGTGTGTGATTTATAATATTGTAGCCTTGGGGGCAGTGGAGAGGGCCTTATTCTACTACTATTTTATTACTTTATATTTAACAAAACAACAGAGCAACCAGTAACTATTATGCAGCATTATAGATAATACTAACGTAGGTATGGGGTGTTCAAAATCTTTTGACTGGCAATTCATACAGTATGATCTTACTTTGTCCTTCCACCAGTGACTCTGCCTCCTTGACCTCATGCATTATATCCACAACTCTGCCACAGGCCAGCTGCCCTCCCAAAGCAGCAGGTGGTGCCACCTCCTCTGCTGCTGATGGAGCAGAGTGGCAGGAGTGGCAGTGCTTGGCCTCATGCACTGGAGCTTCTGATGCAGATTCTGGTTCAGCAGCCGAAAGGACCTCCAGGTCTGACCCAGAAGAGGCTGCTGCCAGCTGAGTCGTGTCCACAACTGCTGCAGCTTCACCCTGTGTTGTTGCCACAGCTTCAACTGTCTCCTCTGAAGCTGCTGCCTCCTCCGCTGATGTCTCGGCCGCAGGTGTCGCCTCACCTGGAGCAGCTTCAGCAGCGGTGGTGGCCTCCTCAGCTGGTGCAGCTTCCTCAGCGGGAGCAGCATGTTCAGGCAAAGCCTCTGAAGAGGAGACAGCTCCAGGGACCGCAGCCTGATCTTCAGCTTCAGCCTCACCCACCTCCTCCTCTGTTGGGGTTGAAGTTGTAGGTTCCTCAGACAGAGATGCAGCTGCCTCTTCCTCCTCCTCTGCTGCTGCTACAGGAGCAGATGTCTCCTCTTTAATCAGCTCTTCAGCAGCTGGAGCTTCTGCATCATCTTCTGCATCAGCACCAGCCTCCGCAGACTTCAGCTCCTCCTCGTTCACTGCAACAGCCGCCTCTTCTTTAGCTACCACCTCTGTGGCTGCTTCCAGGACTTCTGGCTCTGCCACCTCCAGAGTGAAGTCCAAACCTTTGCCATCATTCTCTATTTGCTGGACAGCTCTCAACAGATTCATCTCACCAACAGACGCTGCTGCGATCTCAACTGGAGAGCCGGCCAACATCTTCACAGATATGAGCAGATCGGGCACAGACTCTGAAGGACAGAGGGGGGACAGGAAGTAGTGGCAGAGAGAGACTTTAAATACAATATAGAACAGAAGTTCACACATTACAACAGCTCTTAATATTTGAGTATAAATTAGCGTCATGTGCAGTCAAATTTCATTAATATCAACGTCTTAAGCTCTCTAGGTAACGTAAAAACGTGAAAGGCTCTTTCTAGAGCCAGTGTTTGGTTTGTCTGTTCTGGGCGACTGTAGAAACATGGTGGAGCAACATGGCGGACTCCGTGAAGAGGATTCACTCCCTATGTAGATATGAAGGACTCATTCTAAGCTAACGAAAACACAACGATTCTTAGTTTCAGGTGATTATACACTAATGAAAACATAGTTATGAATATTATATTACATTTCTGCTAATAGATCCCCAGAAATGCTGCACACTGTTCTTTTAAATAATTGGAAATTGACTATCTTTGGGTTTTGGACTGTTGGTTAGAACAAACAAGACATTTGAAGACGTTGGGCTCTGGAAACTTGTGATGGACATTTGTTGCTCTTAAGAATTGATTAATTGGTCAAAAAGTAATTGCCAGATTAACCAATAATGGAAATAATCATGTTGCAGCAATAATGTAAAATTAGGATTTCACCTCATGTAGACTGAACATAAAGCATGTGCAGCACTTATACTGGTGTATACAGTGCTTTGCTGTGTTTTGTGTGGGTTCCACTTACCTTGAGCGGGTGTCTATCACTGCATGGTCTACAGTCACCTCAGGGTCAGGGAATACTCTACAGGAGACTAGCTGCCCAGTTCATGCTCCCTCTGCTCATGTAACCTTTTTAGAAAGAGTGTGAAACATGGCACTTGAAAAAGCAGTTAGCTTCTTATATAGAGCGTAGCTTACACACCTGTATGGTGAGCACTCTTATTGGAGACAATTGATTTGATAGCATTAAATGTAAATACAAAACCTTTAAGTCTTGTGCCTCACTAGGGACATTTGGGGCTTTTTAATTATTAATTAAAAACAATAAAAATAAAATTAATTAACACATTTTTGAGCATTTTGACTGTTAATGCATATAGCATACATTTTGGCCATTTTCTTTTTTTTCCCTCAGATTTTGGAAGTTCAACCTCAGCTCCTATAATAAGTCTATAATAAACTGTGTAGCCAAAATACAGACACTCAGACCCTTATACAGACAAAACCACAATTTTTGAGGTCATAACAGAGGCATTATGTAAACAGACTGGCATTTTAAGGGATCAAATTCTGAAAATGAATATTTGGTAGTTCAGGACTGAAGTTGGTAAAAGATTTAAATCAGTGAAAGTGGAAAATTATAATTTTATGGCAGTTTTTTTTTTTTACATCTTTGTCCTCTAAAGTGAGGCACAAGGGTTAAGTATTGTTTTTTAGACAAACCCTATATGGACATTTTTATAAAGACGTTTCCCGCACGACGTTCAAATAACTTGGAATTTAGTTGCATGACATGTATGTGCTGCTGCAACACGTTCTCATCCCTACTTGTCATATACTGACATGTTAGACACTCGGCGTCTTTTTTCGGTTGTTAATGTTGGGAGTTAAACAAAGACTTGCTTAGGTTCAGCCAATAAAACCACTATAGTTACGTTTAGGAAAATAACATTGTTGGGTTTAAAACGGCTACGTTTGTACAGTTAAAATGACGCTGAACGTTGTGAATACGAGACACGAACAAACAGCTGATTGTAACATGACGCACGGGACACAAACGGCGGTCTCCTGGATGAAAGCCTTGTTTGTTGCAAACAAAACTGTCACCACAGCACTTTCCCTGAGCTTTTAATATTGACACGGATGGGTTTACATTGTAGCTAATGGAAAGCTTGGTGCGTCTCGTTCCGATGCTACTAAAGGGTCGGTATTCAGCGCCAACGGTCTTGACAAAAAGTATCGGTATTTAAAGTTGTTATTTAGATTATAAACATCCCTGGATTGCCACCCCATGAGCCCGTCTGTCATCCTGGTGGTGAGCCACCAGACACCCTAAAACAAGCATTGTAATCTAGGATTAGTCTTAACCACTCCGTGAGTGCTTTAAACTGCACTTGTTGCAATTAAGACTCATAAAAAGGCAAGTACAGATCTGAAGGAAGTTTTAGAAAGAAAAACTGTTAAAGCTGCATCCATAGGGTCGAGTGCTTGCGGTTTGTTTTTTTTCCTCCCTCGACCTGTTGAGCTGGACCTGCCACATCCATCTGACAGCGGTTATTTGCTCATCATCTTTAAAATAAACAACATCCTGGAGAAGACAGGATTTCTTTAGCTTGTTGTCTTTCAGTCTTCATCTTGAAGGCACGGGAGCATGAACATGGTACAGGGATTCCTCAGGAAATGAAGCATTTCTACAGGAAGTGGGTGTTTCTACACCTGTGACCCTCTACAATCAAAGCAACAAGCAGGGAAGACATCGCGGACTAGATTCTAGGCCACAAATTAGCCCTGGACAAATAAGATATTCTGAACCAGTTATTTTACAACCTACAGAATTTTTGATCGAAGCAAACCACCCCTCAATCATACATTGACCACAGAACCATATAGCACTTTAAAAAATGCAATATTGAGACACTTCCTTCTCATCCAGTGATGTTTTATTCTTTGAAATCTTAACTGTAGTAATCATAAAGACAACATGCGCAACGACAGGTGAATGAATTTTCTGTAGTGTTCCCTGAAAGATTTCACATTAAAGAGACAGGAGAAGTAACTTTAACACTGAAAAAAAAAAAATCTTGTACATGGCTGGTAAAAGTATTTGAACGTGCGAGAGAGAGAAAAAAAAAAAGAGAATATGGTCATTACGATAAGAGGAGATGTGCAAAGACTATCAAGAAAACTAGGCAAGCGCTGCAGCCAGGAAAAGAAGAGCTAACTGGTATTTGGTCAAACTGAATGTGTTCCATCTCTGTCCCGTTTGCATGATAATCCTAACCAGAGCAAAGATTCGTGGGATATAGCTGGAAGTAAGCATTCGCTGAGCAGAAGACGACCCAAGGGCAAACGATGTTGGAGCGAGACAAGACAACTTATCAAATGGGCTACATTCATTCACCGTGCGGACATCTTTAGATAAGGAAAAAAGAGGCAAATTTGTCATGTTTTAAGGGCACTTGGAACAACATTTCACAGAGAACATTAGTCATCAACTCCGTTCCATCCCTTATAATCACCTAGTTCGACACTCCTCTATCGACTGTACAGTAGCCAAACCATAATTTGGATTTGCTCTGGTTATAAAAAATTCCTATAGAAACTTGAATTTTCCAAACTGAATCTAAACAGACAGCCTAAATGCCAAATGTTCTGGTTTGGGTCTGAAGGTTGGGGTGAGGTAAGGGAAGGAAAGTACCCGAAAACTAGACTGATGAACCTCTAACTGGTATTTATTAACCAACTGGAAGAAAAATAGGGGTTCATGAGTCCTTTTTTCATCCCGGGGCCGGAGAGGTGGGACACGGCACAACTAACTCCCAAGCCCTACTTTCTGGGCAACTACTGCACCGTCACAGCTTTATGCAGCCAACTCTGCAGCAGGGGCGGCGGCCTCGGCCTCGGGGGCTGCAGAGCCAGTCTCTGCCTCAGCAGGGGGAGCGGGAGGGGCTTCATCTACTGCTGCCGTACCAGCGCTCTCTGCCGCGGGGGCCTCTGCTGGGGCCTCTGCTGGGGCCTCTTCTGTGGCAGCAACTTCCACACTGACGGGCGCAGCTTCAGGAGCGGCTTCGGGAGCTGCCTCCGCCGCTGCAGGCGGAGCGGCTTCTTCTGTGGCTGCTGGCTCGGCAACGACCACCTCGGAGGCCACGGCGGCTGCTACTTCAGACACGGCCTCGACGACGGGTTCGGCAGCGGTCTCCGCTACTGGTTCTGCAGGAGCAGGGACAGACTCGGCGACGACCTCTGCGACGACCTCTGCGACGACTTCTGGTGCCGGCGCCGCCTCAACTGGAGCGGGTGCTGCCTCCTCCACTGGTGCGGGTTCAGCTGCAGGAGCTGCTACTTCTGGTGCTGCAGATTAAGAGATTGGGAGCAGAAATAAATAAATAGCAACCTTTCTTGACTGGTTACTTTTCATCAATTGCTATGTGCATCAGGAAAAAAATAAATAAAAAAAAACGAGGAAACTCATTTGCCGAACAATCGTATAACTTCAACACATCACTCAGTGACAGACTTTTGCGTTTTCAGGGCTGGCCCTCTGCAGTCCAGCCAAAAAAAGGTCAGATCTGAAGTATTCAACTCCTGTCAACAACTATAGGGCTGAAGGTCAAGAGGTTAGGTCTTTTAAGGGCTAAAAATGTAAAGCAGCATAATGTAAGTAAAGTGAAGGATAATCCTTAATCCTAGCATGTCATCCTCAGGACAGAAACATAGCTTCTGACCTCACTGAAGATGTTGTTATCAATATTTACAGGTTATGGAGTAATGCAATGTACATTTTAGTTCATACCGATCCTTAAACAGTAGAGGTGGAAAAACAGCATTCACTTTGGGTACCGATTAGACAATTGCAATCATTCAATAGGGAGTACGTTTTTTTGTCAAAGTTGAATGACCCCAGCACAAAATCCAAGCTTACAGCTGAGCCAAGATGCAGTTTTACAGATCATGTAGTTTAAATGTGCCATTACTGAATACACATTTACGAAATAAAGTAGATAAATAGACTTTTAAAAATGCTAATGGACATCTGAAAGGAATGCACATCAGTACAGTACACAACCCTGAACACACTCATTATCAACAGGGCAAAGAAGATCATGCGTGGAAAAGTTTGGCATTTCTATCCTCCTCATTGATTGCATGTTAACCCCTCACAGTAAAGAATGTTACCATCCCACCTACAACCATCAGTTCTGGTATCTGAAAAAGAAAATCTTCTGCTGACGAAGAGTTATCAGTACCAAGGACTGATACTGATCAGTTCATCAATAACAAAACACCACCCACAGAAATAAACACTGTTTTATAAAAGGGCACACCTCTATGAAATAAAATGTTTCAGAGTGTCAGCCTATAAGAACTAACAGCTAATATTTAATACTTTCTTACGTCATCTCCCAGTTAGTGTAACCAACTGATTTAGAACTGAATAGTTGAAATAGTGAAACAAGAATTTGATAATGAAACCACAGTGGATCCACTATGATGGTCATATAATCTTGTATCGAGTGTGCATACTAAATGTTGCTAGCTTTATGGGTACCCACGAGTCTCCCCTTTACAGACATGCCCACTTTACAATAATCACATGCAGTTTGGGGCAAGTCATAGTCAAGTCAGCACACTGACAGCTGTTGTTGCCTGTTGGGCTGCAGTTTGCCATGTTATGATTTGAGCATATTTTTTATGCTAAATCCAGTACGTGTGAGGGTTTCTGGAAAATATTTGTCATTGTTTTGTGTTGTTAATTTGTTTTCTTTTTTATTTCCAATAAGAAATATTTCCATACATTTGCGTAAAGCAAGCATATTTGCCCACATCCATGTTGATAAGACTATTAAATACTTGACAAATCTCCCATTAAGGTACATTTTGAACAGCTAAAAAAAAAGTGCAATTAATTTGCAGTTAACTATGGACAATCATGTGATTAAATATTTTAATATTCTATTTTTTTATATTGGTTCAACACAGACATGTGACGTAATATAAGATACTAGAGTTGAGAAAATTCAGCAGTCAAACAAGACTGTGCAGATCAGCACACTAAATTGCACTTTAATGATACTCAGTGATGTGTACTCCGATTAAATATGTCAGGACAATATGATCCTCGATCACAATCACTTTAACCACCATCACGACGTGCATCAAGATGTTTCTGTGACCTAGTTTCCAGGACGTTTTTTTGCTCGATTACATAACGTGATCACTGGCCTGTTTAAAGCCAGAGCAGAGCACTCTCTCCAGCGCTGTAGTGAGCAGAGCTTTATACTCCTGGGACCAAAAACAACACTTCCAGGCTCCATGTACACAACTGAACCAGGGGCAACCGCTGCTCATCCCCATTACAGGCTAGTTAGCCGCTCTGGGCGCGGAGCCACAATCTCTCCGGGCTCATACTGGCTGAATAGACAAATAATTTGCAGACAGAAATCGAAACAGACAGGCAAGATAAAGCTATTGAGAGTGATCATTCTACCATGTTTGATATTTGGGTGGTGAAGCCAGACCCAACTAGGAAATGCAGCAAGATCTTCTGCTTTTTTTTTTTTTCCCTTTCTCATAACGGTCCAGTTATTCAACTCACCAGTACATTGAGCAAAATCAAGGCCCTAAATCAAGGTCAAATTATACTTCTCTAAAAGCCAAAAGGTAGTTACTCAATTAAAATCTGGCTGATTCAAAATATTAACAAAAGATTGAGTGATCTGGGAAAATGTGAAACCCACTTTCTTCTGTAGGCTATAGTACTATTAATCTTTCATGAAATGCCTCAACAAACCCTGAAATATTCTTGTGTAGTGGTGATCAAACTGCTTATTTAATGTTTGGTATTTTTAAGTAAGCTAGCTTTGTCAATAAAAACAACAACAACCAGGATACAGAAAGTCAGCCAAGTTCTTAACTTGATTTTTAGCCATGCTAGCAGCGTAGCTTTAGGGATGACAATGTCAGTTGGTTCACCTCTTTGTACAAAATCATCTTCATGGCAATCTATCCGAGAGATTTCAGTCTGGACCACATACACACACACACACAAACTCATGGCCCCTTAAAGGCACATTGAGTAAGAACACAACTTTCCGCATTCCTCCCCCACAGCTAAACGACACCAAAAGCACACGCCCCCTGACCACGGTTAGGTTTAGGGTGCTCGCCACTCTCGTTTTAGAACGAGCTTTGTCTGCTTGGCGTTTTGCCAAGATATATTTGCGTTTTTTCGGCGCGGTGTCCGCCATTTTCATAGCTTCCTCTTGGATGCGTGATTACAACCTGCCACCTGCTCACTTAGTTGATGCCCAGAAAGGTCTCGAACACAGCAAAAAAAGAGAATCCAGGGGTCTCTGCAGATACAGAGCTAGTGAACATGGTATAGATACCTGCTCAACAACAGCAAGTTTGTTAGCAATTAGCTCAAAAACACCTCAATAAAAAGGCACTAGCATGGCTGTAGACTCTGTCTCATCTGTAATCAAGGAATTTGTCCTAGATATGAAAGCCTGAAATTTAAATTATGAACTTTACAAGAAATGGGTGGTATTTTTGGACTTTCTGTAGCATTATTTGGAAATGCTTTTTTTTGTGTGTAAGTGTGTCAGCAACTGACCTTTCGCTGTGGAGTCCATGCTGGCGAGTCTGTCCTCATAGCGCTCAGTATCACCATTGACTGTCTTGTAGGCCTGAAAGAAAGGAGGGCAGATATGCACTTATTACATTCCAGCACACATCAAATGATAACAGTACAAAATGGTAACAGTATTACAAAATGCCAGCTTACACTGACATTTTGAACAAACACAGCCGATATAAACTTGTGCTTTGCCAAGAGCCTGACGGCTATCGTCTGGAGAAAGCACAAAGAACCTTGTATGTCCTTCAGTGTCTGAGCTGTGGTGATGTCTGCCACACACAGTCCAGTCTGTCCTGAGGATGCATGTTTAAGTGGCTCACAGTTTACACCAGCCAAGACGCCGCACTGTATAACTACAGATTGGATGATCACAAGTAGCCAGTGCTGATCTTTATGGTTTGGAATCACAAGTGGAGGTCAATCATTGCACAACATGGATTCACATATCTCGTCTTCTTGTGGATGATGCCCTCCTACATTTACAAGTAAATTATCAATACATGCCATTAGAGTGGCAGTATAAGCAGGGCTCTAAAAGTTATTTTTCTACATTATCATTAGTTAATCATTCATAGTGACCTTTTATATAGTCGAACATCAAAAGTAATTTGTTTATTTTTGTTCATAAATTTATCCAAAACATTGTTTTAAAAAGTCATTTTTTTGGTTTGTTATTTATAATTTGCATGTTTGTTTTGATTTGAATGTTAACAATACAACTAAGTTAAGGATCAGGGGCACTGACAGTGTGTGTGCACGCGTTTGTTTATGTTGCCAAGGAGGTTTAATAAGAAATGTGCGCTACACAAAACTTGCAGTCATTTTCATCGCCGGTCATTCCAAAGGTTATTTTTCTTTCAAATCTAATCCCAAAATTAATTTCCCTCCTCCCCGATCCCATTTTTTTTGGCCCCAGGACGACGGGACATCTTTAAGCCCGTACCCTGACACTTTATTTTTAACATAACAAGTGTACTTAACATAAATTTTGCATTCTGACTAAATCTATTAACTTCCTTGAGAATTACATGCTCACTTTTTAAATGTCATTTACTGTGTGGAATAAGGAGAGGGCCAAGTCTTTCGAAGCATCCAATTCCATCCAAAGTCTTTAAGTTATTCTCACCACAGACACGGAGAGGACAGATTTTGAGTGGAATACCACTTTAAGAAATCACAGAAGGAAAAAAAAAAAAATGGCAATAATGCAGAGTTGCAGGTCGGGTGAACCTGGAGTGGAGCAACAGATACTCACATAGACGACTGCAGCAGTGAGGCCTCCTCCACAGAGAACAAAGTACGCCATGTTGCTGGAGCCTCCGGGGATCCCGAAGGCCATGTGTCGCACTGGAACTGCTGAGAGACACACAAGGGCAGAGTTACAGGGTTAGTTCGGAAAGTTGATGGAAGCTAGCTGACCCTCAGCGGAGAGGTTTACATTTACTGAAATTCATATAATTAAGAATCAACTGTTTGGACTAGGATGGAGTCGTGTGCACCGTCATTCAATTACTGATTGGACATGCAGGGCATTTGCCTTTTGTGTCATGAGATCCAAACGGAGCATCAATAATATACGAAAATCAGAGGGAAGGTACAATAAATTTGATAATTTGTGGGTGTTTTATTCGGGAAACTGTCCCATCACAAGTACTTGGCACAAAGACTAGTGCACTCCGATAGCGTCAACATGTCTCCATCCCTTAATCCAGTTACACAATACAGCCATGGTCATTTGCAGCAGAGGAGATGGAAAGATTTAGCGCCGGCCAAGCTAAACACCAAATTGTCCCTTAAATTAAATCCCCCAATAACACTGAAACACTTCCTGCTTCACAATCTGAAAAAACAAACTCTACAAATAAATTTATCTAGTGGGCTTGAATTGGTATGAATTAGTTCCTCAACACACGTCAGTTACTTAGGATCTGTCAAATGCATCTTAATAGACAATTTTTTGTGGCTGTGATTGTGGCTGGCTGCAGCCCGTGCACACTGAAAAGATTTGCTGGTGTTTAAAGGATTGCCAGTGGTGCATGCAGAGGAGGCCGTAAATAAAACCACCCTGCATCCCAAACACTACCTCAGCCTAATCTCTTCCTACCAAGAGCTCTCTCTCTCTCACACACATACCAGAGTGTACACATGCACACGTTTATCTTTAGCATGATCCACACCCCCTGTGTGTGCGTACATACATGTGGTTTACGCAGCAACCTGAGTAGGCCGTCTGAAGACGTGAAAGAACACAATGTACAGCCAACCCTGCCCCTTTTCGTCCTTCCCATGTTTCATGTGTGTTCAGGCAACGCATAACTCACCCTGTGACTTTTCAACTGACAACTTGCATCTATATAAAGACGTGGATGATTGTTCACGTGCTGCATTCACAATATGTTAAACCAGTCAGATTTACAGAGAATTGAAATTGGTTTTAAACATTTTTTAAAAATGACAGAGCTGACTATTCTGACCTGAAGTCAGCTTGAATGGTTTCCATCTCATTCAAAAATAATAGAAAAATATATATACACAGGAGTTATTGTTGTATCAGGGGCAAAGGTCACGATCTCCTAATTGCACATTTCTAAGACCAATAATTAGTAAAATGTTCCCCTCAATAAGGTCTAGAACATGATGACGGTGTGAAAACAATGTGAAAGGAGTCGTGACCATCCTAAAGTGTGACTGTAGGGGGCGCAGTTGCATAAATGTTACTTTGTACAAGTGATTGTTGACATTATTCGCTTTTTAAAACCGGTGAAAGGCCAAGTACCTGACAATATATAGATGCTGCATATTGTGTTTAATTTCCAGCCACAGTAGGGTCACAATTTCTGACAGTCTGTTGTGCTTCTGTTGACCACTGATTTTTTGGTGTTATTTGGTGCTTTAAATAAAGGCGAGAGAAATACCAATTACCTGATAATTACTTGACACAGCAATTTCTTTTCAGTTACAGGTCAACAGAAGCACCGGTTTTAAAGATTTAATGACATTAATAGCAATAACCACTTGTACACAAATCACATCCATGCAACAGCACCCCCTACGGTCACAATGTGGTGCAATAGCCTACCGCAACTTCATTGTTTTGTTTCAATGTTTGTTTTAATGACAAGGCTCTAAAATCCCACTGTACACGACCTACTCAGCACAAATTTGTGAATAAAGTGGAGCATTCAGCAGCTAAAGAGGTGAATATTTGCATCGGAGTTGGTTGAGACCAAAAACAGAGCATGAAGAGTGAATATTGGATTTAAATACATCAAGTGGTCAGAAATATGAATGCTAATGTGGCTCTGTAAATGCTGAATGTGTAAATAAGCAGGTGTTTGCTAACAAGTTCATCATATCAAGTTAAGGTGATATGTCAATGTTGTGTTCACAAAAAAAGTATTTCTGTATAACATTGAATATCCATGACTAACAAAGTTACTAGAAAGGCAACAAACTATCTAGCCAGGCCATGTTGAACGGTAACAAAAATCAACCTACCAGCTCCATTAAAGATCACTAAATGTTTTCTCATTTGTTTAAAGGGACAGTGTGTAGGATTTGGCAGCATCTAGTGGTGTGGTTGCAGATTGCAACCAACTGAGTACCCCTCTGCTCGCTCCTCCCTTTCCAAGACTGCGGTAACGTGAGTCGCCAAGTGCAAAACCGTGGTAACACTGTTCGCCTCGCTCAGAGGCCATCCTTACCATAATAACACTACTTTAGGAGCAACGGAAGTCAGACGGCAGCTGGAGATTTTGCTACCGTTTACCCCCCGTTTCCAGTCTTTATGCTAAGCTAAGCTAACTAGCTGCTGGCTCAAGCTACATATTCAATGCAGTACCACTAAATCACAAGTGATAAATTAATAAAACTCTGTGAACACATTCCAAACAGAGCTGGACATTGTGCTGTTGTGGATGCTGAGCCCATAGCAGTAAGTCGTCCATCCTCCTCTAATACCCATGACACAGCAGTGCCATGAGGGGACAAGGCCAAGTACGGGTTATTTATACAGGTAATCAGTTAATCCCTGCAGTGAGGTTCAAGCCTGTAGAAATGGACACACGCATGTCAGGCAACAACAGGCAAGATGGCTGCTATGATGACGTGTGGGTGTGCTCTCCTGCTACTGTCTGTCATCTGACATGTGCTCATTATATATGCAGACCTGCAGGACAACCAGGTCAGGCCTGAGGTCAAGCGTGCACTTTTTGTTTGGTCTATTTTTTTTTACAGAATGCAGAGAAAGCTTCACAGCTACCATCGAGATATTATTGCAGGTGTTATTATTTTTGCCTGCACCATGTTTCAAACAGGAAATTAAAGGAGCAGTTTGACCTCAGGCTGAATTCCACATGCTCAGATCCCAAAGTCAAAGTCAAGGATGATTTGGCCTAGGATGCATGAACAGGCCTAAAAATTCAAGTCATCAAAATCCCCCTTCACTTTCAATGCAAAGGCTGCAGAGTTGAGGTTTAAAATACAAATGCATCAGCAAAATAAATGTTGATTTGGGTGTAACAATTATTGGCTGTTAATCTTAAATATTGTGTAGGTCTAAATTTTTTTAATTTATTTTTTTTAAATATAGATACTCAGGAGTGCTGAGTGCTGACACATGTAGAGCATAGCTGCTCTCCATGTGGTCCAGCTCACTGGAAGTCCTAGGACGACGTGTAACCAGGACAAAGAATCGCTCGTAAATCAATATTTCTTTGCAAATACTAGACTACACGCTGGAAACTTGAATACTTGTATTAAAAAAAAAATCAATTGCACTCGAAAACTTCTTGTTTATAAAGCCTTTAAATCAAACAGAGCTGTTTTTGTCGTGTGTGATGCTCTTTCATAACCAGTATGTGCAGCTAGAACGGTGTGTTCCCAAAGCAGGACACACCTCCTCCTACTGCTGCTCCGCACGATGAAAACCCTCACAATGAGGCTCTTTATGGGACTTTTACATACTTCTCATACAAAATGTAACGATTTAAAGCTACTGCAGATATTAACTTAAAAAAATAAAAAAAAAATCATTGCATTTGCACGCTTTAGGCAGTTTTGCAAAAGGAATAGGCAGTCATTGAGAAAAGCTTTCAATAAGCTCGTTCATCTGAATCTAGTCCAGCTGGTAGACGCACCAGACAGCGGTCTTTACTCCACTTTCATTCATTTGACGACAAAATCGTGTAAACTCCACTCACAAGTCACTAAACTGACGATTTTTAGTCAACTATAACTCACCATTTCTGGATGTTGGTTGGAAAGCCCTCCGTGCCAGCGGCCCGACTCTCTGCAATGCCCGTCTGCAGAACATGTTCACAGGTTATCAGCAGCAGCAGCTAGATGAATGTGTGTCTCTGGGTGTTTGCAGCAGGTTTTAAAGGTGATTGAGGAGGAGCACTCAGCACAGCTGCTGTCCAATGCTGATTTCAGAGAGGACACCTCCTATCGGAGGAGATTAGTAGGACACTAGCGCGCCCTCTGCAGGCGAAGCGGCACAACAAACAAGCACAAGGGTATGGAGGACTTAACCTGCCAAAATCAGAATCAGAATCAGAATCAGAATCAGAATGGTGTTTATTGCCAGGTGTAAGAGGTATACACTAGGAATTTTCTTTGGCTTTGTTGGTGCAAGACAAACACTATAATAACAAAGGAATAGATAAAACGTTAGAATAAAATAAGAATAAAAATGTACAATTTACAAAATAAGCTATAAACAAAGATAAACATGATATAAACACCATGATAATAAATAAAATAAATGAGTAAATAAATGAATGACTCGATGAATGAATAAATATGTCATTAAATGTGGCAAAAATAATATTAAAAATAAATATACCCATTAATTAATTGATAAAATGTGACATAAATTGATATTTCTGTTTTAATTTGTTTCTTTATTTATTTATCTTTGCATTAATTCCCTTATTTATTTACTTGTCTGTTTAATTTCCCCTTTTATTGATTTATGTATTTTATTTTTATTAATTTTAAAATGGATTAATTTTTTGCATTAATTTTTCTATTTATTCATTTATTTTTGCATTTAAAAAACAGAACAATAATTTATGTCACATTTCATTGATTAATTAATGGCTACATTTATTTTTAATATTATTTTTGCAACATTTATTTATCGAGTCATTTATTATTATTATTATTATTATTATTATTATAGTATCATATATTATTATTATCATTATTATCACCACCATATATTATTATTATTATTATTATTATTATTAGTAGTAGTAGTAGTAGTAGTATTTTGGCTGGTTCCGTCCTCCATTTAAGTATCAATGTTATGATGTTATGGATTTACAGTGACATTATAAAACAAAATGTATTTATTAAATAAAGAAATATATAATGCTTGTATTTAGTTTTTAGATTGAGTAGTTTCTAATCTGTGGCATGCTGTGTAATGAGATGAAATCATGTTGACTGTACTGTGGAGGATCAGACATCCCTCACGCTGTTTTCAAGTGGATTACAGTCCCATGTGGTTGCATGGGAAGAGACAGTAAACTGTGGTTGCATAACATACACTGCCCCAGAGCTATTGTGGGCCTGCACCATGCATGCATGGCTCTGATAATAATAAATAATGCAACTCCAATGTGTCATCATACAAATAAAGATTGTCCCTCCATATTTTGGAATTTTTCAGCCCCCAGCCACCTTACCACCCAAACCTCACCTACTGCCGATGCAAAAAACGGAAAAAAAATAAAAAATTAAATTAAAATTTAAAAAATGAATAAAATCAATATTAATGACGGCAATAAAAATTATAAGATAAATTCCCAAATATCCCTGTTATTTTTTTTGTGATCATTTTTTTTAATTTTACGATGAACAAATGAACTGCTAGTAGTCATTTCTGTTTACATAAGTCAGACCTTATGATGTCATACATTTTAGCAGAAAAATACATCCCATGTACCATAAGTATACAATGTGGCTATGTTCCAAATCACATACTTTTTCTTTTTACTTTCAGTACATACTGCAGCTGCCCTTACAAAGTACGTACTGTTGCATGCAGTATGCATACAATTGGGACATACTACTTCATCATAACATTATGCCTTAAACTTTGATCCTCTTGCTCATATATCCGCTGTGCAGAAGATTGTGGGTCAGAATACCCAGAAAAGGATCCTGGCTCACATACTTTAACAATATGTGAAATTATGTCACATTTGATCAATTAATTAATAGGTACATTTATTCTTAATATTATTTTTGCCACATATAATGACATTTATGTATTTTTGATATATTTATTCATTTATTTTTGGCAGGTTCTGTTCTCCATTGCTATGTATTGGGACATACTAAATAACTAAATAAATAATATGGTAGTATGGGTATTGGAACGCACTTGTGTCTTTTCAATTGTACCTTCCTGCCTGGTAAACTCCCATGTCTCTCAAAGTCCACGCCCCCAGTTTGTAACTCTGTAAAGGCTTTCCGCTCAAAATTAATATATATATCCTATAATATATCCTTCGAGCTGAAATAACCCTGATGAAATCACCGGTCGAAGCAGATGGTCGCCCACCCAGAGCCCGGTTCTGCCCGAGGTTTCTACCAGCTAAAGGGGAGTTTTTCCTTGCCACAGTGCATTACCATAACAATGCAATGCACATGGGGGGATCTCTTGTTGGGCCTCTAAACTACAGAGTACTGTCTAGACCTGCTCTCTATAAAAAGTGTCTCGAGATAACTTCTGTTATTATTTGACGCTATATAAAAATAAATTGAATTGAATTGAACTATGACATCTCTGGGGATTATTTTCTCACTTAAAGCTCCTCTGGAGTATAGTCCTGTGTGAAATTAGTGGAATGCCCCTTTAAGTAGGCTTGCTCTGAAGTTTTGTACAGTGGAAATCGCATCTCTTGGAGTGACAATATTGTCAGATGTTCAAACATGAGCTTCAGATGTTTTCCCTTGAAAGTAAGTGAAGTTGTGTCGGAAATCCATACTCTGTCCTGCAAACAGAAGCATCAGAAATTATGGAGCTGTTCACAGTAAAGTCAGCAAAATAGAGAATATTGTTTCCTACACATTCATTTGTTATTTCCACTTTTCCAGCTTATTCAGTACATCACATTTGATTTAAATCATTATGCAAATTAGACAAATAAAAAGAAAATACTCTCCTCCAGTTATCGTCTTTCTTGAGTTAAGAGTAAGACATCTACCAGTTGGCTGTTGAATGTTGCACCAATGTGACACTTGCATGTGCACACAGACAGACACACACATACACACACACACACTCAGCTGTCCGTACCTTTGGTGTGGTGTGTTGCAGGATCTACAGTTGTCTTGACCATTGAGCAGAAGAAGTTTGCCCTCATCATGTGACGACCTCTGAATCATCGATTGGACACACAATCACAACACATGTGATACATAACGCCCACACGGCCCCTGCACAAGACCGGTTGCATGACTAGGGTGACGTTTTGTCCATCTGGACACAGTCCTTAAAGCTGCAGTTGGTAACTTTGAGCAAATATGATAAAAACTATATCCTGACAGTAGTGCATGAGACAGATAATCTCTGAAAAAAAATCATGTTCCTCTGTGTCCTCTTGTGCTCCTAATGGCATTTGCGAGATTTGAACGTGCCCGAAGGAAAACGACCAATCAGAGCCGAGCTGGCTCTAAGCAGCTGTCAATCACTGCTTGAGAAGCTCTGAACTCCGATCAAACAGTCAAACTAGGCAGTGATGATCAAACGTGAATCAATATTCTGTTACTGTAATGCCTATTTCTCACCTAAAATGTTTTCAGAAACATAATTTAGTGTACTGTTTAGCTGTAAAATGAGAAAGTTTGTGACCCGGCCACCATGTTGAAAACCGTCAAGCCACAACCAAGCACCGCCCACCGGCTGGAGCAAACTTACTCAATTAAACCTGCAGTAGGCAGAATGTTTTTGGCATCATTGGGAAAATAATCCCTAATAACCTTTCAGCATATTGTAATTCAAGTGTTCTAAGAGAAAACTAGACTTCTGCACCTCATCATGGCTCTGTTTTCAGGCTTTAAAAAATCTTTGACCAATCACAGGTCATTTCAGAGAGAGAGAGAGAGAGCGTTCCTATTGGCTGTTCATTCAACGGAGGCAGCTGTCAATCACTCGCAAACTCCGATCAAATGGTCAAACTAGGCAGCGCTAATCAAATTTGAATCAATTTTCTGTTACTCTAATGTCTATTCCTTGCCTCAAATGTTTTCAGGAACATCTTGTAGTGTACTGTTTAGCTGTAAAATGAGAAAGTTTGCTCCGGCTGGAGGGCGGTGCTTGGTATTTCCTCAACTGCCGGGTCACAAAACATGTTTTTTTTCACAGATTATCTGTTTCATACACGACTGTCAGGATATAGTGACAGTTTTATAAAAAATAACCTTTTATCATATTTGCTCAAAGTTACCAACTGCAGCTTTAACAGCCAGGATTAAATTAACACCACTGTACTAAAGTTACTCGTATACAGAGACGAATATAGGGACAGACAGGACAGAGCCTCCACCAAATAATGTTTACATTCACAGTCTTTTATTTTGTAGCTATTGTAAACAATATAAGATCACAAATATAGACAAAATTTCCAAGAATGACGTCGCACACATTTAAGAGTATAAATATTAAAGTTCTGTGTGGGAGAAAGAGCAACTTATTATGTCTTTTACTTCAAATGTAAAAGATCAAAAGTGAACATTATGCACAACATGGTCATTCTTTTACTGACACAAACACACGTACGTTCACACACAATCACACACTTAGAAAGAACTAAAAACATCCCATTGTTCCATCTGAAAAGGCCAACGGTTCTCTCTCTCTCTCTCTCTCTCTCTCGCTTGCGCTCTCTCTCTCTCTCTCGCTTGCTCTCTCTCGCTCTCTTTCTCTCTCTCTCAGCAGCAGGTCCACAGCTCTTTCTCTGCTCTTTTCTTGTTCAGGACTTTGAAGGACCCGTGCATCGAGGCATTTGCTACTAAAGGTTTCTTCTGTCTCTTCAGTTTGGCACCAACAGCAAAAACGATGTCCTCCACATTATCCTGCTGATACGGCGGCACCTCCCCATCACCTTGTCGACTGTTCCCCCATTTGTTTGGCGAGTTCTTGGCAGACGTCTCAAAAGACAGCATACCGTGGGCTTTGGCGAAGCTCGTCGCCCGCTCCTGGCTCACCTGGCCGTCAGTCCCGGTGGGGTCACGGAGGTCACTCTTATTACCCACCAGGAACCTGGGAGGAGTAAGTAAGTAAGTAAGTAAAGCTTTATTTATATAGCACCTTTTAAAACACACCGTTACAAGGTGCTTCACACACAAATGAAACATCAAACAATGATGAAAACAAGGAAAAATTACAATATGAAACACAGAAAAAATGAGAAACAGACAAAAACAGACAAACACACATGTGGATGAGGCTTGCCTATAGAGATGGGTTTTTAGAAGCCGCTTAAAACAGTCCAGAGATTCAGCAGCTCTAATAGATTGGGGGAGGTGATTCCAGAGGGTTGGGGCTAAGACAGAAAAAGCCCGATCACCTTTTGTTTTGCAGTTTGAGCGGGGGATGGATAAAAGGCTGAGATTAGAGGATCAAAGTGTTCGACAGGTCGAATATGGATCTAAGAGATCAGAAATGTAACTGGGGGCGAGATCATGCAGTGCCTTAAATGTAATTAGCAAGATCTTAAAGTTGATTCTGAATTTTACAGGGAGCCAATGGAGGGATGCCAGAACAGGGGTGATGTGAGACCGACGGTTAGTTCTGGTTAATAGCCTGGCCGCTGCATTTTGAACCACCTGAAGGCGATTTAAAGCAGATTGACTGAGGCAGGTGTAGAGGGAATTACAATAGTCTAGACGGGAGAATATGAAAGTGTGAATTAATAGTTCAAGATCTGTGGAGGACAAGATGCATCTGATTTTTGCAATGTTTCTTAGCTGGAGAAAACAGGTCTGGACAAGTTTAGTGACATGATGGTCAAAGAGGCAGCGGAAAGGCCAAGGGACAAATGAAGGATAATGATATTAAAGAGGACACATTATGTTCAGGTGCTTACTTGTATTTTGGGTTTCTACTAGGACATGTTTACATGTTTAAGGCCCTGCCTACATGTATACAGATATTTTTAAAAATTGATATCTCTGTTTAAAAACAAATCTTTCCACACGACCTTCTTTTTTACAAACTATCTCCGTCCACACTCAAACGCAAAAACGACTCCCTGTCACCACAAGTGAGATCACAAGTTAAGGGTCAAGGAACTTTGCTACCACGCTTCTTATTCCATTTCCTTCGACTTCATTACAGTCAGTTGGATAACAGTTATTGTTGGTGGGGGGGGGGCTGGGATTCCTGTTTGGACTGCATGACTGTCATCACTCTGCATCACACTGTCATCAACTGTCTCTTTACATGCATAAATGAGGAAAGGGAGGTCATTCAGGTTTATCTCCATCGCCCTTCTGAGTGCTCCAAACATTGCCTTTAATTCAATCACTGTTCGGCCTCGACATGTTAAAGGTGTTTTCATGCTTTGGCCTCCTGTGACTAGAACGTTTTTCAAAAGTAAAGTAGTAATTAGTCCGAGCAGCGTTAACAAAACGTAAAAAAAAAACGGGTAGTCCGCCATCTTTGTTATTGTTTCTGGCCTATGCTCATTACACAAAGCAAAGGACGTCATCGTTTCCCTAACGCTCCATTTTACCCGTCCACAACGATACAAAGTAACCAGAGTTTTTAAAAATCTGCACCTTAGAAGGCGTTTTCAAAAATATCCATTTTTGTGACCCAAAACTCTGTTTAGACCGTATAGAGTACGGTCTAGACCTGCTCTATATGAAAAGCGTCTTGAGATAACTTCTGTTGTGATTTGACTTTATACAAAAATAATTGAACTGAATTGAATTGTTTGAGTGAGGAAAATATGTGTAGACAGGGCCTTAATGTTCAAAAAACGTTTTATTTTCTCATACTGGCCGTGCCACAGCACCTCTTTTCACCCTCTGTCTGAGCTCCGAACTCTTCAGACGCCGCTCCAGCTCCGCTCCAGCTCCGCTCTAACTAACTTTGTTTGCCGCTAGGCAGGTACTATGCAAATGTGTTACTTGGTGACATCACCATGTTACGGAAGAAAAGGCAGGACTTCAAGCAAGGCGTTTCAGGCAGTTCAGGAGCAGTGTTTCTGTGGGGGAGAGAAACTCCCTTTGGCCTGGGCTTTGTAACTTTCCAAACATTTTAGATGCACAAAAAAACTATATAACACACTAAAGGAAAGGGAAAATGAAAAATATCCTAAGACTCCTGTCCTTTTAGTAAGTAGCATGACATTACCTGGGGATATCCTGGCCGAGGGAGTTCTGCCTGCACTCTTCTACCCAGGAAGTCAGGCCTCTGAAGCTGGCTGGGCAGGTGACATCATAAATGAAGAGCACAGCGTGGACGTTGCGATAGTAGTGTTGCACCATGGACTTACGGAAACGCTCCTGACCTGCTGTGTCCCACAGCTGGAGCTGGTGGCGAGGAGGAGGAGTAGGTGGTAGGGGCAAAAAACGTGACAAAGAGGAAATTCATGAGAGGGAAGGCACAGAGAGGAAAATATATCATGTGTTGAAATACCCTAAAACAGGCAGTGCATGCAGTGAATCATCACTGAGAGGGAACAAAGAAAAGGCATAAACAAGTTGATCTGATCATTAGAAAGAAAGTCAGATCTCTCTGCTAGGCTTTGTCATAATCTCCTTGAATAAGATAAATCAAGTGCTAAATGTCAGTACAAATCAATGATAAACAATGTAACTCACTCTAAAAATAACTGATACATTTGAGATAACAAACATATAAAAATAACAAAGTATAATAAGTATATTTCATAACTAGATCTACGCTTTGAAAGGACTTTGCATAAAAGCCTGTAAACAGATTTGAAAGGAAACTCTTCAGATGCTGAGTCATTCGTCAGCCTCTGAAGACCTGAAGAACCTGCAACCGACTTTGAATTTGCTTATGAGGACTTGTGACCTGATTTGGACTTGAGTATTGACTCGATTGACTTGAGACTTGATTTGAACCGGGACTTGATTTGCTTGTCTTGGACTTGCCCCAGAAGTCGTTAACACAATATGTTTTAACTAATTTCTTTAACATATTAACGCAATCGATATTTCGGAGGTTGTAGCAGGCTCAGTTTTAAAGCTAGAGTGAAGATGCTGATATCCTATGAAACTACAAAACCTAAGGAATCCATTGGTACCAACCATGCTTCTCGAAAAGGAGGATAAATAACGCTCCAAAGTTGTGCTAAATGTTGGGGAGGAAAAACTGTCACGGCCATTTTCAAAGGGGTCCCTTGACCTCTGACCTCAAGATATGTGAATGTAAATGGGTTCTATGGGTACCCACGAGTCTCCCCTTTACAGACATGCCCACTTTATGATAATCACATGCCGTTTGGGGCAAGTCATAGTCAAGTCAGCACACTGACACACTGACAGCTGTTGTTGCCTGTTGGGCTGCAGTTTGCTATGTTATGTTATGATTTGATCAAATTTTTTATGCTAAATGCAGTACCTGTGAGGGTTTCTGGATAATAGTTGTCATTGTTTTGTGTTGTTAATTGATTTCCAATAATAAATATACAGATACATTTGCATAAAGCAGCATATTTGCCCACTCCCATGTTGTTAAGA
Organism: Adelosebastes latens; assembly: GCA_916700685.1. Classification (NCBI taxonomy): domain Eukaryota; kingdom Metazoa; phylum Chordata; class Actinopteri; order Perciformes; family Sebastidae; genus Adelosebastes; species Adelosebastes latens. The sequence continues at coordinate 28,060 of CAKAKR010062132.1, read as the reverse complement.
ATATTAAATACTTGACAAATCTCCCTTTAAGGTACATTTTAAAACAGATAAAAAATGTGTGATTAATCACAATTAACTATGGACAATCATGTGATTAATCGCGAATCGATTGACAGCCCTAAAAAAACCCCACTTTTGATCAACATCCACTTACGTTTTGGGAACCCGACATGTTTCTTAAACTACACGTTAACTCTGAACAAAAGACACACAGGATTCCGTAATTAATTTAAAGATTATTTAAAGACTGGGCTTTTTCGGAGGGGTGCTTAAAGAGACAGGCGCCAAAACGGAGCGTTTCAGACAGAGTTACTCTCCCCCACAGAAACACTGCTCCTGAACTGCCTGAAATGCCTTGCTTTAAGTCCTGCCTTTTCTTCCGTAACATGGTGATGTCACCAAGTAACACATTTGCATAGTACCTGCCTAGCGGCTAGTTTGGTACGCCCTCAAACAAAGTTAGTTAGAGCAGAGCTGGAGCTGAATACAGGTTAATTCAGATGGACTGTATGAGATAAATAAGGTGTTTTTTGAACATTAAAGTATGTAAACATGTTCTAGTAGAAACCCAAAATACAAGTATGAACCTGGAAATGAGCATGATATGTCCCCTTTAATGTACTGGGAACAAAGCTAGAAACCTCCTCTACCCTATAAACAAATTCACCACTGACAGACACTTCCTCTGTCATGTGGTTGTTTCAAAACACTCAGGAAACAGCACAATCCACGCAACACCCACAGTTTGAATATAGAATCATTGAATAAACACAGTTCCTCACATGCGTTTACACGATGGGGTTCAAATTAAACGTAAGGATAAAAAAATCAGACGGCTTTACGAAACTGTTGATGTAACAGCTATCATGCCCCTAGAATCACGCATGCAATCTTCACAGTGATTTACAAGCTACATTAGTTCTGCAAACACAAGCAGCTCTGCTGATTTTCATCCACCCTGAGAATTCTCCGTCATTCAGTCTGGGACGAATAACTCAGCAGACACACTGCAGTGTAGGACATTACTAAAGAGCCATAGAAACGCAGTATAAAAACACGATAAAGTCACTGTTAAAAAGCACAGACACTCTCAAATAACATGCAGGAGTCTAACAGGGATATTACGTCCTCTTTTACACAGGTTTGTCCAGGCTGATTCGACAGTTGCATTGACCCCATGAAGAGCCAGCCCAGTGGCACAGCAGTTCATGAAATAGTCACAAAATTTGATGTATTGATTCGTGTACATTCATGATGGTCAGCACAAAATCAATTCTGATGTAATCCACGTAACTGAGAACAAGGAAGTATAAAGAGTGGCGAACGTTGTGTAGGGAGGAGGCCGGGGTGGACGTGTGGGTAAAAAAAAAAAGGGACTTACCCAGGAGACCTGTGTTCGTGTCCTGTGTGAAACCACAAGTCAACCTTGATTACTTCCGTACTTAAGTTACGGCACTTCCGGAGTTGTTTTAACCCAAACCGCGATCTTTTCCCAAATCTAACTAAGTAGTTTGTTGCCTAAGCCCAACCAAGTATATCTTTTCCTAAACCTAACTAAGTAGTTTTATTTTGAAAAGACTGGACTGTTGCTGGACATTTGTAGGAAAACGCGCAAAAAATATGTTGTTGAAAGTTGTGCTGAGGGTCACGAAAAAAAAGGGAAATTCGTGTCCATGTACACGAATCAAAAACATTTTGTGACTATTTCATGAACTGCTGTGAGACTGTGTTGCAGCAGCACTGAATTCATTGTGATGACTGAAGTGATTAACATGCATACCTAAAAGAGCCAACATGATGTGGATAACTTTATCAGCAGTCAGTTTATTTACATTTTAAAATAAAACAACGGGTTATAATATGTGTTTGGCACAGTCCTGCACACAGTTAGCCTGTTCATTTGTCCGCCGTTTCATCCTTTTTTTTTACAGGGGAGACACCCCAGGTGAATAGGGTAAAAAAAAAATATATATTACTCGTTCCCTCGAGTTAGTAACTCGTTCCCTTGAACTACACTGTACAATATTGAAGTTATTGAATATGTTTCCAATTAGAAATTAACCACAATTATGCAAAAGCATATTTTTCCAAACTAAGTGTTGTAGTACAACTATGAGGAGATCATTGATGTGGGAAGTAATTTTGGTGGTACTACACTGTACAATACCGAAGTTATTGAATATTTTTATAGCATCTCTTTTGCATTTTGAAGACGGTCCCTGACAACTCGTCTCACAGCCGGCTGCACATAGAGACCGATGTAATGTGTCCAGCTCGGAGGACTAAAGGCTTGTTGTGATTAAAATGAGGTTGTAGCTCGTTGTCTACCTTACT